>VXAZ01001300.1:2305636-2355774 GCA_013399875.1 Gymnorhina tibicen | reverse complement strand
TTTTTCTTTTTTGGGGGTGAGGGGGGTAGGGAAGAGTTTGAGGTTTTTTTTTTTTTTTTTTTTTTTTTTTTTTTTTTTTTTTTGAAACCAATGAGCAGCCTCCAGTCATCAGGCTTTTTAAATTGCAGGAAAAACAAACAATTTTAAGTTACACAAATGCCAACACACTGTGTAAGTAGACTGTAATTTTGTTAACTACAATCTATGGTTATTCTTCAATAATTCACTATCTTTTTATGCTTGATGAGTAATTCTGTGTTCTGGATCTATGCGTTTTCTTCATAGAAGCCAGATTGTATGTGCTTGAAAGATCTCAGTTTGAAATGTAGCATAGTCTTGCTTGATATTTGTATGAACTAGCATATTGCTTATACCAACAAAAATAATACAGATTCTTTATTTTCATTTCTTTTACCAGTTTTCTCTTAGCCACTATTGGAAAGAACCTGCAGTTGCATTTCTCTTCCTGATCACAGAGGATTCAAATACAGCAAAGGACACTGTACATGAACCTTTTTACACTACTAAGGAGAAACATGTCATCAAACTAATGTTTTCTTGTAGTGCCAATCCACCCTGAGAGTTCTGACAAATGACAGCACTTCTCTATGCAATGACTGTGTTACCTGGGCCATCAAGAGCAATCACTCGCCAACAGAGAAAATTAAAGGAGGGCCTTCCAAAATTTTGAATAGACGGTATATAGAAAAACATTCAAAATTTTATTCTGAAATGACATATATGGCAGGACAATTTTGACTATATGTTAGTTTCTCAATGTAATAAATGCTTTTAAATCTAGAGTCTGGGTGCTAGAATGCTTTACATATTTATTGTTCATTAACTTCATCAGCACCTTTTCCTCACCCTTTCCAGCAGTATTTCTTGCAGGGATACTAACTTTAAACATATAATGCACATTGATCTGCTGACACTGTTCAGTGAAACCTAAAAACACTCAATACCTAGCAAAGGTTGCATCATTTCCTCTAGGACTGCAACAAATTCTAGATATAGATGGGCATTCCAAATGAAGGCAAAATGGCATGTCTTAGAAGGGGGAGCCAGAACAACCCTCTCAAGGAGTGATCAGCATTGGAAGTGACCATTAAAGTGATGGCTTCCTTGAAAAGGTCTTGAGAATCAAGTTACCTTTATTGTTTTATAACCAAAATGAGGTAAGAGTAGGTCACTTCTAGCATGAAAGCATTTCAGTATGCACCCTTCAGGATTTGCTTCTTGTTTAGTCTTCGGCCTGAGGCTTTGCCTCACACGATTTGCACTCAGAACAGACACTATTACAAGATTCTCTACAATTACTACATCGAAAGGAGGATTAATGCAACAAGAAGTTCCACTTTAGGCATACCTACTAAATGCAGTGACCAATGCAAACACATGCAACCTACATTTGTGAAAGTTATACTGTCAGTCTATTTATACTGCAGCCTCTTCTGCACCAATGAAGCAGCCTCCTGAAATGTGGAGGTGTTCAGCCACGAGTGTTATTGCAAAAAATTTACAATATTAACATCCTAAATAACTATTTTCAAATTTTTCGTATTTGGTCCCTTGTTACTAATTAACATGAGGATCAGATAAACACACAAAAGCAAATGTCACCCAGTTCAAAAAAAGATGCTTCATGTAGAAATCAACTTATCTGCTACAGTGAAAGGCTAACAGGTTACATAACAGATTTATTCAAAGTAATACTTCAGTTAAAACAAACCACCAACAAAAAAACACCCCACAACATTCTAAACTGTATGTGCTAGGAGAAAAGTCAAACAAGCAGGACATTATTTCACCAGTACTTAAATTCTCTACTGAAAGATGCCAAGTATTTAGAGTTCCAGAAAGCTGAAGAGATTACTTCAATTTGCACCACAATTTACTTTTAATTGGCTTAGTTGATTAAGTGATCTAAAACCATAAAGCCCTACTGCTTTTAATCCAATAATATAGTAACGTAATTTTACAATAAACGACTCTGTATCCCTTGGAGCCTAGGCTGAAGATGGTGAGTGAATACCTGCTGGGCTCTGAGCAGCAGAAGGAGTGGATGTCGAGCTTGCAGTCACTGAATCACAGCGCCCTGTACTGCCACTGCCACTGGAAGGGGATGGTGACGAGAGTGGGGATGGATTGTGCTGATTTATGCACTGGGCTACAGCAAAGCCTGCAAAACAGGACAGTGAAGTTTACAAGTTAAATATCTTGAAAGAGTTAAGCTGTTGAACAAATTGGGAAAAGGTAAAAGCAAATCCTGTATCAAGGTGGTGCCAACCTCATGTAGTGACCCAGAGGATATGCCCTCTCCCACCTTTATCTTGGAAACCAGAAAATCTGAATGTGTCTTATTGAAAACAGGCTACAAGTGCTGATCAATGAACAAGGAAATAGGGATTCAGAGCATTTTAAAACTTAGAGCTTGCACAAACAGTCAAAATTCTTCAATTTTTGATATAGCCAATATATTCACAGGTCACAGACCTTACTACGATAAGGAAAATAGTTAAGTCAAAAGTGAACAAAAAACCATCTTGGATAGAAGACCTACATTTTTTACTAGGCATACCTTCAGAAAATTTTAATCAATCACATCTAATGCTGGCATTGAATTTCATCTAGCCTCTCACAAACTAAACTTTACAGTGTCTGACTGCACTTCTTAAATGAGTCATCTTCTGGCTTCTAGTGTAATACTTCTTCAAATTCTTTCAGTGTAGCATCCTTTTCTTTCTCAACCATCTTGCCTTCATTCCTTTCTCCTTCTAGAACTACAAACCTATAGTCCTCTTCAGGTTTTGATAGCAATCGGCTTTTCAGAAGTTGATGCATTTCTTGCAGCAAAAGAAATGTCTTTACCATGGCCTGTATGTCAGGTGAGGTACACAACTTTGCTGCTTCTGCAGCTCTCCTCCCTCTCCCATGGGAAAGCACTAATGCAAAAGTTTTTTCAGCAGTACTGTGAATTACTGAAAGTAGCCACAATAGGCACTATAAAACACCTAACAATACACTACTTGCTGCCTTCACTGCACAGTCAACACTGAAAAGGACAGGATCTGACAATCAGGTAAGACTGCAAATGCACCACACAATTCTTTATCCTTTTATATGGGGAATGTCCCACAGCACTGGATGGATGATTCACTCAGAGAATCTCCTACATGGGGAATGTGCTGGTGCCATACAGGATGCAGCCACTCAAAACTCAAGTTTAAGTGGACATGTTACAAGAAGCCTCTGAAACCTTTAACACTATATGACAAGTCAAGAAAACACTGTTAGCAGCAACACACTGACAAGCTGTGCTACAAGTGAAAACAACACAGTGAAGAAAGCACAGAAAAAAGCTAACAAACATCAGTCCTGTTAATAATCTGACTTGATCTGCAGTCCCACCTCCTACCTTCTACCTCCTCTGCTTACCCAAGAACCAGACTCAAAACCACATGCAGAAACAATGCTATCTGAATTTCTGTAGCACTGCATCATAGTTTTAGATAGGTATCTAAATGTCACTTTTGCCAAGTCTCTCTCATTTTAAATTATAATTCATTACATTCAAGATGAACTTGAATGAATTAAAAGCACTTGAAAGAATTAAATAACCACCAAGGCAAGAGGCATCTCTTTCAGTTAAAAACAAAATAGTTTGGTAAGGAGCTAATTACCCCATAAATGTAAATAAATTCATGTATTTTATTTCAGAAACCAAACTGATCGATCTTCTGCAATCATTTAGGTAAGTTAAACTGAGGTTACACACAGTGACGCCTGGCAGTCTGCAGAAAGTTAGCCACAAACTGAACTCTCTCAATGTGAAAGACTTCTACATGTATCACTGAACCTGAGTGCTATAATTTTTAATCATAGAAAATGTGCATTAAGTTTTTCATACACACTTCATAGTTTGAAATACCAGTTAGGATGGGGAAACGAGGAATAACCAGTGGACTTGTGACCACAGAAGTGAGGCAAAGCCAACTGTTAAAGTGAAGGAAATTAGGACCAGTTCCTAAAGCCACTTGTTTACATCAAGCTATTTAGTTTCCCTTACAGAGCTGGTAAAAGCTGTATCCATCCGAAGCATTCTATATCCACAGAAAGTTTGCACTTCGAAGGAGAAGAAATCTTCCATCCTCACCAAAATAGTACAGAACAGTAAACAAGGTCTTCCATGACTGTCCTAGGGAAAGCTGGCCTGATTCAGCAGGAGCGCCAGCCCAAAGCTTCTGCAGAACAGCACTCATGGATTCATGTCCTTACATGGGAGCATTGGCTTCAGAATGACCTTAACATATTTTCTTTCCCAAAACAACTGCAAAGGAAGGATTTTAAATGTGCTACAGGAAGCTTATTTAGATAGGAGGGAAAGGTAAGCCTAAATCATTCAAAATACTGTACTTAGGAAACTACTGACCAAGAAAAAAATATTCTAATGGGGAAACTCCTTCAGGAAATACTTGCAAAGAGAAGGTGAGCAGAATTACCATAGCTACGGGAAATAAAATAACACTTAGAAGGTTCATCTGATGATGACAGGAATCTTAGTTCATACTACACAAAGGGTTCCAAAGCTATGGATGATTTTTTCCTTCAGACCTTAAAATGAAGATGGTTATAGCTTGCTTGCCATGCTAATATTAACAAGGAGGTTTTTTCCTACTTTTTTCCCTCAAAACCTTATCATCATCATCATCTAGTAAGATACTAAAAGTGGATAAAATAGCAAGAGAAATCTATTGATTCCTTTTGCTTTTCAAAATAAATTTACTCAGTAGGTAAGCAACCACATTTGTTAAAATATTTAGATGTACCTTTTGCTGGAAATCGTTAACATTTCCCTTAAGACACACTGGGCATATAAATCTCAGAATAGAGCTGATACTTGAAACTAATTCTTGAGTTTGCTTGAAGAGGAAGTCATTATTTATTTACTTTCAATAGAAGACCTATGCTGACAGGGCCCCTACCAAATCTGCTGGTTTCTTTGAAAACAGTGTAATTCTTATTTACATAAAGAGCGCTTCAGAAGTACAATATATTCATATATAGCTAATACATGAGATGGTGAACAGTCCAGCCAGCTACACTATCCCTAAAATGCTCCAACATTCCAGCAAAGGCCAGTAACTTAAAATAGACCTTGGAGTATATTCATAGCCATGACTTCATGATGATAAAATTGATCGAGTGAAGGATTTTGCCTACATTGTTCTCTGCTGAGAGTTGCCCAGTCCAGCAGGAGATGATTACAATATCTCCCTGCACTTGGATAACCTGCACTTTTCATTGTGTTCATGGGGACGTTCTGAAGCATCATCTGTTACATTCTCATCACCCTTCACGTGTCTTGTACAAAAGCCAGTTTTAAGCTATAACAATCCTCACCCTCTTCCCCCCAGACACCAAGAGGCACTTTCAGAACAGATTTTAACTTTGGACTGTGAAACAATAAAGGAAAATGAAGCCCAGTTTGACAACAATAAGGGAATACATAAGGTAACTGCAGGCTGTCTAGTGATATATGCAGAGCTTCATCTAGGCACTATGAGAGAAACTGAACCGGACACAACTGCAATGAGTGTTCTTGAAAATTCTGAATTCATTGACAAGAGGGATTAGGGAACTGATTCAGTAGCTGTATTAAAATTCTTCACAGACTGAAATTTGCAGGAGGGATGAAAATATTTATAAGGTTGTTAATTTCTTAAAAACCACGCTGAATGTACAGCACTGACAGCCAACACGGTCCTACTAAAAGTACTAATTAATATTCTAAACATATTGCCAAAAACATAGCTCTCCTTTAAATCTACAAACAACATCATCACCAAGGGAAAGCACAATTTGTTTCTTAAAAGTACAACCAGATTAACTGACTGTGTGAGCTTTGCAGAACTCAAATACCAGTTAGAGCTGTAGCAGTAAGAAATGAATACATGAAGCTGGTAATTTAACTGTAACTTGGTCAATAATTTTTTCAAAGCCACAAAGTTCTCTTGAAGTAAAAATCCCTGCAAGCCTGCTTAAGGGATAAGCACAGATTCCTGTGAAAATCACTAGGAATGAGGAAACTCATTCATTCTTTACCAAAGAAAAGAGAACAAAGCCACATTTGATACTTGCTTTGTAATCAGATGTAAAACAGGCTATTAATCCATTTTTATTATATTACTACCTGCCATAAAATGCATTTCAAAGATGCTGCACTTGAAATACTTCAACTTCTGTGCCTCATTTCCCATACCTTGTATCAAATAAACGCTTCAAAATACTTTTTCCTCTGGATCTGCAAGCAGAAGTCTACATTTCCTGGACTTCAAATAAAGTAAGTGGTTGCTTGAACAAACTACTATGTTGCATCATCCCCAATACCCGCCTCCAAATTAGTAGATGAAGTCACTTGTTAGGAACTCAAGTGCACTCTCCTTAGAGAAAGCTGAAACAGTAACACTGGCATCTTTCCAACCACACCTTTCCATGGAAGTCATGTCAAGCAAGGAAATACACTCCAAACAAACATACACTTGTCCTTGAAACACCAACTAGAAGTACCTATGGTTTTATAGTTTCTGTTGCCCAGTCAGGACTCAGGCAAACCGAGCTCCAGGTTAGTCTGAAAGCAGTAAAACATCTGTGTTCTCATCATGCATTTGAATTCTGAATCACATTTAAAGAGAAATGCTGAGTTCTGTGAAATGACTGGTGGCAACTGGTAATGAGATCTTTTGTATAATACAGCACAGTTAAGTACGTCCAAGCAGTATGAGATTCCCCTTTAAAATGACTCAACCCAAAAGGAAAAGTTTCACCATGTGGAAAAGAATTTCTGCAGAGAAGTCAATTTGTGAAAACAGACAATAGGGAGACAAAAAAGCAAAGAGCTCATTGATTTAGAATCATTCCTTTAATCCCAGTTCCAAGCTAATGTTTTAGGAATAGCTGTGGCCCTTTTCTGTCTTGCTCGCTCTGAGGGAAACGAGGCAGTGCACAGCATCCCGGCTGTTTTCACAATCCAGCACGAAAACATTCATAACCAAATTAAGGGAGGAACTATGCACAAGTGACAGATGTGCTGCATAAATACTGAGTATGCAAACATGATTTAAACTAACTCGATTTGTAAGGAAGGCAAAGTATTAACACCTCTGGGGAAATTGCCATGGAAGCCTTGCTCACAACATACCCAGAATACACACCCAGGTATTACTTGTTTCTCTTGGAGTAAATTTTTCCATGAGCCTGATCCTGGAGTTGTGTGTTCAGGAACACATCACAGTAAGCTTTTCACTGCTTGTACAAATTACAGCAGAGTTTCTGCAGATAGAAATCACAAAGCAAAAAGTGCTTGTTAATGAATGCTGATCTTACCTGGGACTTTGTCAACAGATGCAAAGACAGAGCGCTGCACTGTCGGGTCACTGCTCCCACGCCGGGACTGGTCATAGAATCTAAATGGGAGGTGTTGGGCTGCAGCTCCAGAGCTGTGTCCAAAACCCATTACTTCAGTTGAAGGCTGAACAGGAAGATCCAGGAGAGCTATGTTTAATCACAATTGATAGTTTTTGTTACTCAAATACAGGAAAGGAAGAGGAGATGATAAGAAAATTGATCGTTTGCTCAGAATCTTAAGACTAAACCAGATTTTAACATAATTTGCCTTCATTTGCCTCTTAATTATGGTTACAAATGCACTGGCAAACAAGAGAGACAATGCATCTGGCAAGCTTTTCTACATTGCTGTCCACACCACATTCACACTAAGGAAACCTCAAAATACAGCAGAGGAGAAAAAAAGCCCCCAGGATTACAGGAAGCCCCTTGCACTAAAAAACCATAGGAGTTATTAACAATAAAAAAATCCTTTTGATTTTCTCTGCACAAATAAAGTAATTCATTAGTTACAACTGAACACTGCAGAAAGCCATTTAAAGACAATCTGCCTTAAACCAGAAAAAAATGCCTTCGCATTACCTTCAACCTGAAATTTCTAATATCAAGTAGATCCGTACTAGCCTCAAACTTGCTTTAAATTTTTTTATATGAAGCAAGCCACAAAAGTGTGACATAGCCACTTCGTAAACTCAAAGTTAAAGATGAAACCAAATCTATTTCTTGGAAACTCAGCCCCCGTTTAGAGCTTTCTGTGGCCCACCACTCCTTAATGCGCCTCATCCTTACATTACAGAGTGACTTGCAATGCCAGCCGAGTCTTGTCTCCCAGAATTCTTTCAGAACAACCATTCACCTGCTATTCTCTGCATTTTGGTGCGCCGAGCCTGGATCCGGCCCTTGGCCAGGCGCTGCTTGGCGATGATGCAGCGAATGTGATCCGCAAAAATAAACGTGGCTTGGAGGATCGGGAAGGGCTTCGAATGAGGACTTGAGGCAGGCTTGTGAATTATGATGTTCAGAGCTCTGCTGTCGTCCTCTACTCCGGTCACCTGCATATCCTAAGGAGAAACAGAAGGCAAGTAGTTAAAAGAAAAAGTAAGCTTTTCTAAACTACAGATTAAATATTAACATTGAAAGAAAACACTATGAATGTTCCATTAAAGCTCTTACAAAGACAGTTTCCATGTTAAAAAACCCAACAAAATAAAACCAAAACAGACTCTGCAAGTTGTACAACTTGGATTTACTTCTTCAGAAATCAGTATTCATAGAGATTGAGTTAAATTATTTGAGTGTAGCAAATTTTCAGGAAACACAAACAGCAATGGTCAAGGCACGAATGAGACAAATGAGAGAAACTTCCTTAGATAAGCACAGATCATTTTGAAATTACAACCTGTAACCTTCTCTACCTGTGTAGGAAGATCAAAACTCTACGTGAGTTCATTAATGTGCTACTTGAGCAAAGTGCTTGGAACACAATCCTAACTGGATGTGACTTCAGTGTTCAAATGAGCACAGCCCAATGTATGTTAGGGAAGTTACCCCATCTGCAATTGTGTCTCTGGTTACCTACATAAACTTCTTCAGAAAATCAGAAATGTGTTAAAAGACAGGAAGCAGAAAAAAAGACTACTGACCAAAGAATCGAGTAAGCACAGTACATAGCTTAAATATATAAGTTAATACTGATTTTACTATTTATCCAACATAAGATGAAGATTTTCAGAAAAGCTGGCTCAGATGTAGCTCAGAAAAGCTGGCCACCCAGACTACAACTTCTCTTACCTGCAGAAGGCCTGCAAACTTTACTACTCCCCATCCAAGTCTGGCAATATCTGGTTCAACCAAACTCATCTGGTAAATATCCACAGCGAGGAATCTTTGAACTTGACCCCCATCCTTTGTTATGACTGTACAAGCAATCAGATCACTGTTATCTAAAGGAAGGAAGGAAGGAACAAAAAAGGTTACATTACATCGAAGTTGAGAATTCTGGGTGTAGATATGTTACATAACAGAAAATGTTAATACATAAAAATGTAATAACCTTGACAACACACGGTTAAAGCTTCCGTTCATATTTTTAACAGGTATTTTAACTTCCCTATCATAGTTACATAGAAAAGGCAAGAAAGATTTTAACAACAGCGGTTCAGACATCTTACAAGTTAAATATAAGATGGGTACTATATGCACCTTGCTTTCTCTTACCATGTTCATTACCTTTCAGAAAAAAAGGTCCCTTCATCTCAGGGATGAAATTGCAACAGTGCTGACTTCTCTCACCAAATGGAAGTCTCAAAAAGCCTTGTTAAAAACTACAGACAGACCCTACACACTGCAGGCCATTCCTTCGACCTTGTTATAAACTTTGGCTCCCGACACAAGGTACTCGCATACAGGTCTGAAACCTGACTATGCTGACTCTTGGACACCCTTCAACTTCATGATTATTTGGACTCTCCAGGTAAATTATAGCAGCAATTTGACAATGTTTGTTAAATGAGGTGGCATTTTTTACTTTATCCATATATTTTTATTCACTTATGTTGAACAAACATACCCTCTCTTACTGCAGAACCCCTCCACCAAGCCCCAAAATACATCCTCTGGCATTTCCTCACTGCCCCATTCCAGTTCAAACCCATCATTCATGAAAATTTTCTTTACACCAGCTGAAATCTACCAAGCAGCCCTTAAACTGGCAGTGCCAGTTCCTAGCAGATCTTTGCTTACTCTACTAAGAGTTGTTTTTTCCTTTGCCTCAAACTGCTACTTTCATTCACATACTTGATGCACACAGGTCTTTTTCCTCTCTCTCATCTAGTACAACTTAGAGCAAGTAAAATATTCTGAAGGCTATACAAAACAGTAGAACTTATTTACTCATCCAAACAAGCATTTAACACCGTATTTTTATACTAGAAACATCTGCAGGATAAGCTACAGGTGGAAGTGTACAGTTCTTCACAATGGCAGGTCATACAACTATAGACAACAGCCATAAATTATGGTCAGGAGGTGGGAGAAATTCTTTTGTGCAGCAGGTTACCCGGAGATGTTGTGGAATTTACATCACCAAGGGTTTTCAAGTTTCAAAAACCAAACCAACTTCCTCTTCCCCCTAGAAACCCCCCTGCAACACAAGTGAGATGTCCTTTCCAACTAACATTTCTATGAATCTACCAACTACCCTTTACCAGCAGGATCCATTCAAAATTGATTGGGTGGTAGGAAAGAAATGCATGAAATATGGAACCCTAACACAATTAAGAGGATAATTAATGCTAACCAGTGTGAATCTACTGTGAGCTTTTGAAATTTGAGAGAACAAGTTTAATCAATAAATGCAATACATACAGGACATGATTCAGTTAACATGAGGATTGATTGTTATTACCTTCCTCATAGCCCTAGAACGCTCAAGAAATCCATACAGGATTGGCAAATATTACTATAAGAACCTGTGTAAGATTTATTCCCATTTAGAGAAGGAGCTGAGACACCAGGCAGAACTGGATATGTCTTACTTTGGTATGGTTTATTTACTGCCTCTTTTATTCTTTAACCAAATTAAACCATTAACATATTTATTTCAGTTGACTTGAATTCCTGAAGAAGTCCTATTCTTCTCAAGACATGAAGTGCTTGGATTAGGACCCTTCCAAATATGAAATGTCAGGCTGATGAATTTTGAACCTATTGGGAGATTCAACAAACAGGCCACAACACAAATTAGAGTTGTGGAGTTCTCAAATACTAGTTTTTGACCAGTATTTACAAAGTTTTTAGTGCAACAGCAAGCAGGTTAAAATACTTGCTGTACTAATTCAACTGTCCAACTACAAAAACGCACTACTTCAAGAACTCAAAGGGCAGAAGTTGCTTTCCAGAACAAAAAGGTTTTATTTTAGACCTAACAACACCTTGAAGTAAAGCATTATTGTAAGTCTTTCAAAGAGCAGAAAGGGAAGTTATCATTTACTAGGCAACTGTTACAGGAATCCTTTGAATCTATACAACTGAATACAGTCCGTTTACATGACTGTTTCTAGTTCACAGCTGCTGAAGAGTCATAAACTGTCATCCTTGATGACAAAAGCAGAAGAGAAAGTATGGTTAAACACATTTTCAGTGAACTGATCTAAGAATACTTACAGCTATGCTACGAAACAGCTAAAGATACCCAACCACATCCATATGAAAAACCCAGTAAACTTCAGTACTATTCAAACGTGGTCTGGGGATTACAGTGAACCACAGGCTGAATGGCTTCCTGGTGTGACACTGCTGCAAAGAACTGCAGTGTCCTTTTTGAGATTAGCAGCAATGGCTAATTACTCCTCATGCAAAATGAAGCTTGTAACCAGTTTGGACACTACACCTCCATGACATGGATCCAAGACTTCTCTGGACTTTCTTCAAGAGAAACACAAGTTTTAGGAAATACAGCCAAGGAAGGACAGTTCATAGACCTCAGCTGCTTGCAGTGCTGAAGATGTAAATTAAGTGAACATAGTTGCCTGTGTTTATGAAAATATTTGCCTGAAAAGATTGTATTGTAAGAAATCTTTATGAATATAACAGCTACTTGAGATGGGCTAAATGCACCTGATCTGCTTCAGGGCTTGATCTTTAATGATTTTATAATTTACAGTCATCACAATTCCAGAAGTCATCTGCAGACATTAAAAGCTCTTACAGTAAACTTTTAGCCCTTTGTATGCACAGCTGGCAGCCCAAGGTAAGCATTAGGCTGGAGATAGTGAATGCACCACCTCCCACTCCACAGGAAGAACTCTTCCCAACAGCAGGCAGCCCATCTGGGATGATATGCTGCTTTACTAACAAAGCAACCAATCACGAATGCACCTTGTCCCCATGAAGTACATTTAGCTGAAATTAGAGGATATGTCCCTGCTCAGACAGCTGCACCACGTTTTGATTTACTCTCTTTGTCACAAATATGACAGCAAGTTGTCCTGGGCACCTTTTCCTAGCTGACCCTGTTTTGAGCAAGGGGGTCAGACTAGATGATCTACTGAGGTTCCTTCCAACCTCAAATTATTCCATTATAAACTTTTCTCAATCTTTTTAAAAAAGATATTGACTGTGATGGCCTTTTTAAAGCCTGTATACTTGGCAGAGACAGAGTGAGCAAAGAAACTCAACTATAATGTTACTTTTTACTGTTTCAGCAAAGAAATAACAGCTTTAAATGTATCCTCATTTACCTCTTGGCCATGGTATTTAAAACACTGCCACTAACAGAATCCTGTTACCACCTGAAACCAAGCACTGAGGCTGTTAATTTGAGCTACCATTGACTTCACACAGTGAGCTGCTAAGTAAGACCAAAAACATACCTACAGCCTCACAGGCAGTGTAAAGCAGACATTTACCACAACTGCTTCAAAACTATTTAAAGTAGAAAGCCACTGAAAAGTAACAGTGGTTGTAATTCTGGTGACAGCATATCCAGCAATATGGAATGAACCTTCTGTGGAATTACCTGACTCTCTATACATACATCCATACGTACTGGTGACAACCTTGCAGCTACACCTAAAAGTTTGCATTCACCATATGTGCATCAAAATATTATAAATGCTTCTTTACAAGAAACTTTAATCTCTCTCATCAAGCTCACATAAAACACCATCATTGCATTCAGGCAAAAGGAAAAAAGAAGCCATTTTGATACAGTTTTGCAGATTTTACCAAATCAAAACAGTAGCTGAAACCATTACTGGATCATGTTAACCTCTACTTCCCTCTCGACACTATTTGTATACAAACAAGCATAAACACTGAAGGCATCTTAATGTTCAGAAGAATTTTTAAAGCCTTGTACTAAAAGAGATTGAGGAAAATTTGTTACATCAATGATATCTCCAAAGTGACAATTATAAAAGGCACACAAATGTAACTTGTCAGGTCACGCTTTGCCCACTGCAGAGACTCCTCCCAAGGCATGGCAGCTATGCAATGATGTGGATCCCATGTGCTTATCCCAAAATGCAGATATTCTCCTGTCTCTCTTGTTTGGGCAATGAAAGACTCAAACCGGAAAATACATTTTTATGCTACAACACACAGTAGAACTTCAACACTGCACTACTTCAATTCAGCTAGCTTAAGTAAGACTAGCAGCAATGAGCAGTTCAGGAGGAAAAAAAATCAGTAATTTTTTCATGTCAGACTATTTAGGAAATTGAGGGGCTACTTACTCAAATCAAGAACATCATCTGCCTTTATCAGATCTCCCTCCCTTGTGAGCGGTAACTGAGTTTCCAGCTCACCTTGCAAGTGCAGTGACAGTGAACGGAGCATAAAGAAAACTCTGATTGCCTTGAGAAATTAGAGAAAAGAATATTAAAATATTTTTACACCCAATACTACGTATTTTAACAGAATCTTACAAACATATACTGGCTTTTACAAGTTTGCTGTCCTACAGTACATCTTTTTAATACATTTAAAATTGAAATTAAGATTTCAATACATTTTAAATTGAAAAAGTAGAATGTAATTTCCAACTTAGTTAAAAAAATACCTATGAAAGAAGCTGAAACATGCTATTTATTTTCAATGAAGTAGAAGCAGCAGAACTTTTGTCTCACTGGCACACTTACACAGATTGTGACTGATAGGGAAACTATTTCAAGAGCTGTTTAAGCAAAAACAACATTCTTGGAATTTTTTTCTTTGATCATTATTTTAACTGATTGTATTTGCAATACTTCTATGCTACAGACACGTACACAACCAACCTTCAGAGACTCTCACATTTTGAACTTAAAACAGTAATAACTTTTCTGGCCAAGTCTAGCTAAGATGTCTACAAGTTAAGAGAGACACAGTGGGGATTTCTGCATTTTGATTTGCTGTGCTCATCAAAACTAGCCACATTTAATGTAACATCCTCGGAACACGTAATTTGTATTCTCAGAAGGTCTTAATCAGGGCAAAGCATTCTGAAGGCTGCAACAGTCCCAAGAAACTTTCAACAGCTGCTCTGTGAAATGAATATGCTAGTTTTGATTTACAGATTCATGACATACGGTATGCAAAGTCCCAAAGTGTCAAAGAACAATCATTTTATTAGCCACATTTTGAAAGGCACCATTTATAATCCTCTTTCCCTACAAGAACTGCATTTTCAGTATAGCAAATGAAAAATCATTTTTTATTACTTCCGGTGTTCTGCTTTTTAAGAGTTTCCTACACAGTAATTCTGTGGCATACTGTAAATTAACTGCTGCCTTACAGTAAAAGCATTGAATTCATGAACAGCTGCAGTGCCCAGAAACTCCCAGATTGCAGGAAGTATTAGGAAAAACAAATCTAAAGTGCTTTAAGGGAAAACCCTTCACCCCTCTATTTTTAAAATCAACAGAACAGTGGCTCCTATGAAGCAGAACTGTGAGTGCTTGGCCAGTTCTCTACTGGCAGTGCTTCCAGAAACGTCTGGCAGAACAGGGATGAGGAGAGGGAAGCCATGTATCAGGTTCTTCCATGAGGTGACCCCAAAGCAATGGCTTTGGTATGCTGCTGAAATCTAACAGGGCAATATGATTGTGTGGAGCAAAGGACGTCAAGAGTATCTAACAAAAAAAAGATAATAATAGTACTTAATTGATAAGAACAGAGTCACTTTAGAATAGGAGATGATCTCTCCCAGTTAGGCACACTGCATTCTAATGTATTGTGGATTTACTGAAATTATATAGGATTACTATAAAGCACTTTTCCTACCAAGTGCCTCAAGAAGAATTCATAGTATTTGGTTTAAAATTTGCCGAATTCAGTCAAGAATAGGGAAGTCTTGGCATTTTTGGTAACCCAAAAGTTAAACCCAACGAGGTTTTGTTTTGTTTTTTTTTTAATTTGGAGGGCAACCACCACTCAGCTCTCACTTATCTTCCCCCTCAAACCTCTTCCTCCTAGACTGCATTAATTTTTATCACATTCATTTCCTATAAAACCAATGGCACTCATCTCCAAACATGTAATCACATTTAGTGCAGAACAAAGTGCAGGAGTAGAAAATAAAATTAAAACTTTATCCTTTGCAAAAAAAATGAAATAAACAAGAACATCAGATGAAATGGGAACCATGCCGTGCTTCCTACAACACTGACAGCCCTCAGCTTGTTACCAATATCAATAAATTGTGCCTAACACATTTTCTCAGATCTCAACAAAACAACAGAAATGTTACATGGCCTAGAATTTTTTTGGCTGACTTTTTTTTTTGTGTTAACTTGAAACAAATACAGATTTCTACCTACGGTAAAGAATTATGCATTATGATGCTGATTTCCTCATTTATATACATGTTCCATGTGCAAAGAAACAGCAATTTGCAGGGAAACCTACCACTATCTTATTACAGTCCCACGCAAAAGCGTTCTTAGTACTTCAGAAACTTCTCATAAAGTGAGATTTTTGAGAACTCCTCCTAAAGTTGTTAAGAGGAGAAGAGCTGCCACTTAAAGAGACTTTCTATAGCAAGGAAGTGAGATCCTAACATTTAAGAACTCACAATATAATCAAAGTAAGGGAAAACTTCACTTGCTAGTGAAATGAAACCTGAGAACTTTTTTGAATCATGTCAGAGCATGCTCAGAATCAAATCTTCTTCCATTTGAAGCCACCAGGTTAACCCAGCAGGTTAAGTGGCAGCAGCAATGTCACAAGATACACCTGAGTTCAGCATTTTGTCCTGACAATTCAGCTGGGGAGAGGCAGCCCGGCTGGAAGGAAGCAGCACAGGAATTGATACCAAAACCTGAGTGCAATGTGACTGGGGAAGGAGGACCAACAAGGAATCATTCTGGGAATTCCTGATGATGATAGAGACCTGTTCATCTCAAAGGATCTACAGGAATATTTGTATTGATTTTTCTATTTCCACCAACAGAAGTTAAGCTATTCCTTATTTAGCACATGAAAATCCTGGACAGTCATTTCCCACTAATGTGCATTTCTAAGTATCCTTCTGTTAAATGCCTCAGAGAGAATTCCAGGAAGCATTTCTGCTTTCTAAGAATAATACTTTTCAAAATAATTCACTGTATTCTATCAAACAACTTGCTGTGATAACAAAGCTGTGTGGCTTACAATAAGTAATGATAATAAACCTTTTCAGAAGATTCCTGGAAATAAGTTTTTTTCTTCAAGAGTACTTGAATATACTTACATAATACACTTATATAAATGCAAAGAAACTCAGAGAACAGCACTTTCCAAATAATGATTTTGTGCAGTAACATATCTCTTAGAATTACTGACACTGCAAGGCTTCCAGGACACAGCCAGATAAGGGCCAAGAACTGATTAACCAAGAATGGAAATAAGGATGTTGTCGTTCAGGTCAGTATCACCTCTACAGATTGCGTCAGTCACAAAAACAGATATTTTGCTGGTTTTCTACTCATTCTCAAATCTCTATCACAAATTACCTTGGCGAGATGAACTCTCAAGCAAAATTAAATTTTTTGCCATGTCTAGAAACACGAGCATTACAAAGCCAGTCAGTCTTCCATGGAGATCCTTACTACAGGAATATAGTTGAGAGATAGACTGAGGTAGCAGATGACAAAAGAAGCTGACAATATATTGAGTGTCATCAAAATGTCTTTGTATGTAGCTTCCTGCCCGGTCTGAAAAATTAAAACCCCAGGGCAAGAACATGTTGCATTGACTAGACACAAGAAATCAGAAAAAAAGTTTCTCCACTGGGGCAGGTGATTATTTTATACTCTGTACAGATGTGTCTTCATCAAGTTTTTACAATTTTATGGATGAAGCTTCCAATCAAGCAGTTTTCAAAGAAAAATATTTGTATTCCTAGAATTGCTCAAAGCTTTTGGCGTCATTTTGTCAGGAACAAATGTCAGAAGAATAGTTTTACTCACTCTTCGAGTTCTTTCCACATCTCCACAAGGCAACCTTTTCACAAAATCAATACCAGTCAGTGGTGTGCCCGTTGGGGGTAGCAAGATCGAGGCATCCATCATCAAGTACTCTACATTCATAGGTTTCATCTATAAAAATATTTTAACACTGGTTACTATACAGAACAATAAGCATTTTCCTCTTTAGTTTCATACAACTCATGGTTGCATATTCTAAAATTCTGAGCATTTTTAATGGCATGTCTTACTTAAGGTGCTTACATGCAATCTCATTTATTACATGCAATCTCTCATTGTTCCCAGACACACTGCCAAAGTTTCCATACTGATAAAACAAAGGAAAAACTCCAGAAGATTACAGAAGAAAAGATATTTCCCAAGTAATAAAATTCAAATTCTGCCAGGTTTGATTTTAAGTTTTGACTTAAATTTATGATTACTTCAATCACAAGAAAAGTTTCTCATAACTTTTTCTCTCCAAAAAGAACTTTCTCAAAACTGAGAACTTGCTGGGCTTCGGACAGATATAGGAAGATTTTCATACTGTTTAGGGGAAAAAAATAAATCCCGTGTCCCATTTAGTAATTTTTGTATACTCAATTTTAGAAAGTAAAGAAAGTTTATTAAATAAAGAGCTGTGAACTTTCACATAAACGATTTGTTTGAAGTATAGACACAACTTCTCAGAGACAAAAACACCACCCACATTTTGTTATCCTACTCCCAGCAATAAAGACCCCAGTGTTCTCAGCAGCTATCAGTACTTTTTCTTGTTCCTGTGCTGTATCTGGGTTTGAGGATGTGGCAGGGCAGAAGGGGTCTCACTCACCGTCATACTCCGGTATTCATCTTCAAACATATCCAGAAAGATTTCTTCTCCCTTCCAAAAGAAAGAATACGGACACCCCATGAACCCTTGCTGTTTGGGGCTTTGTTAGGTTTGGTTCTGCACAGTGTGTCTGTGAGGGAGGCCGGGGCTGCAGGGCACTGCTGAGCCCTTCAGCAACACTGATGGCACCTCTGGGAAAGCACATTTGGGAAAGGGAGAGACTCCTCTGCAGCCCCTGGAGGAGCGTGGTGGAGCAGGTACCCACACTGCCACGGGCAGATGTGCTCTGAAGGAGCTGCACTCTGCAGGGCACACACTGAAGCAATTGTTGTCCTGAAGGACTGCAGCCCATGGAGGAGGGGACCCACACTGGGCCAGGGGAAAGGGTGAGGAGGGAGAAGCAACAGAGAGAAGCTGTTGTGGACCGACACCAAATCCCTGCTTCACATCGCCCCTGCACCACTCACAGGGGGAAAAGGCTGAAGAGCCAGGAATGAAGCTGAGCCTGGGAAAAGGGAGAGGTGGGGGACAGCAGTGTTTTAATTTGTCTTTGTTTCTCACTATCTAAATTTATTTTTCTTGGCAATAAATTCACTTCTGCAAAATTGAGTCTGTTTTGCCCATGACTGTAACTGTAAGTGACCTCTGTTCTTTATCTTGACAAGATATTCTACTCTCCCTCCATCCCGTTGAGGAAGGGCAGTGAGAGAGCAGCTGAGTGGACCTCTAGCAGCCAGCCAGGGTCGACCCACCACAAACTACTTATTTTTTGTAAGCCACATTGAGCAAACATCCTTCAAGAGAATTTTAAGAAAAACAGGAAGATATTTCAGACACTTGAAATCTGTCACGGATTTACTGCTCCTTATATAGAAGTTAATGCCTAGGGCTAAAAAATTAATTTCTTTCATTGGTTACAACACACACACACAAAAGAAAAAAGCTGCAAAGGTTTCCAATACGAAAAAAAGATTAAGTAAAACTTTAGATCATCATTTCAGATATGACACAAACAAAAAGTAATGTCAAACCCTAACATATTCCATATTAGTGTCAATGATAAACCTGATCTCCAGTACAAACTCTGTGAGTCTCTCAACAGCCCTTTGTGACATATGTCATGGTGGTATGGGAAGGGCAGAAAGGAGAGGAATTCTCCAACTAAACACTTCCCTTTTTCTCACAAATTTGGAGTTCCCATCTTAAAAAAGGTGCTGCTTTGGGCACTATGTAAAGACTGAGCTGCAGACATTCCCCATTATGTAAAGGACCTTTTTCTTACAGCATTTTGCATCTATACCTTATAGAAACGACGCAGGAGATGAACACTTTCCTCCCTTGCACCCTAGGAAAGAGAAAATACGTTTCAGGGAATACATACACCACCTACTTATTAGTCACATTAAAAAACCCACCCAAAAACTCATACAGAAGAGACTGTCTAATAATATCCTGATTTATGGCCTTAATCCCAGAATTTGATAGAATACAGTTCTTGCACCTACGAAAACACAGCTTATGTGAGGTTATTAGTTTCAAAAGCACTTTTCTTTACATTATTGAGATGGATGACATACAAATTTCAGAGAAACAATGAAACAAAAGACTGCTTGAGAAGCTACAAGTTAAAATAGCAGAGCTGAGAACAGAACATAGGTTATTATGCTCACAGAACAGAGCTACCAATGCAAAGATGTTCTAGAAGCTCAAATTTCACATTAAGGCTTATTGAAACCAGAAATGAAACAAATTTATTCAACTCTATTACAAGACTCAGACACCAGTAATGCAGTGACCGGCAATTTGAAAGAAAGTACTCACCTCAAGACAATCAAGGTGAACACTTTTTATGATCCTGCCATTTTTAGAAAACACAAGCTGCTTCAGCAACAGGCAGCCAAGTTCTAAAGTTGCCAAACGAATTTTTCCATCTGTGAAAAGAAAATTTCAATATAGGAAATAGCAGCAGTTTAGTTACAGCTCTTCTCATCATCCCATGTTCTTAAATGTTTCTACCTTCCTGCAACTGTCAAACTTGGCTCCTCTGTCACACCCCCCATCTGACAGGGACGAGTGCTGATGCTGCCTTACAATGCTGATGGCTACAAAGAAGAACTGGAAGAGTAATTTAAAGCAGAAGAAAATTTAAAGCAGAACCATTCAATAAGAATGCAAATGCCTTCAATAAGAAGGCAAAGATCAATACTATTGAAAAATAAGCCCAAACATTGGGTTTTGATGCCTTTATCTATCTGCAGCACAGGTTGAATTATGCTAAAATTACAAAAGGATCCCAGACATTTGGGGTGGATGAAGTAACAAGGTGAAAGGAAGCTTTGTATATAGCACACTAACAGGGCACAGCTTTTCCTTGAAGAGAGAAAAGGAGATGTTCTACACAGCATGTAGCAAGTTTAATAAAAATCTCCGTTTCCATCTTTACCCAGCACTCCCCTCCCCAGACATGCCTTTACTTAAATAAATGCATGGCCTCATTTGCACTCCTTCCTGCTGCTGTAGGTCCAAACTCTTCATATACAAATGTGTTTTTCATCTCTGACACATCAGCACAAGTTAATATGTTACTGATCAGTTTTGCAAGTCAAACAAACAGATTTTTGTTCTACAATCAAAAAGTTGATAGTGTGTTGGTTTCTGGGGAAAACCAGTTCTACCCATTCAAAGTTTTAAGGGGGAAAGTGAAAGGAGAAGAGGTGTGGCTTGAACAAAAATCGTATTTTCATGGAATAGGTCATGGAACAGTGTAACCCTCATTTCACAAAAAAAAATGGAAGAAAAAAACCCCCCACATTTTCTGCAAAACAGTTCAGAACTGAAAATACAATCTGAGTGTAAAAAAAAAAAAAAGTATGGGAGAATTTCCTACCACCTAGAGCTGACAGCCAAAGGACTGCTATGAGCAAAGGACACCACAGTTTTCAGGACTATTTCTCCACTGGAATTATTTCTACAAGCAAAGGTATGACAGATCATATCTTCAGGATGAAATCCATTAAGGTGAAACCACTCAAAAATCTCAAATTTTTGTTTATTCAAAAGTGCAGAAAGTAGGAATTAAGACAATACTATCCTTGTATAGTTCTGAGTATAAAAACAACTACTCAGCACAAATCCAGAGTTTCTAGTTCCTCACCAACCGAGGAAAAGCCAATAGTTGCCTTTTACAAACTACATCTACATACTGCTCATCAAAGAGGACACTGAACAGTCACCTTCCCCTTAAAGACAAGAGGCTAAGTAGCTTTTTTCCATCTTCAAAAATTTCAGCTTGGAAGGAAAAACAAACCCTGGAAAAGCAATACCTGGTTGTGCAGCATAGTTCATTATCCTGATGAGCCTTTCTGCAAGAACATGATTATATGAATTTCTCTCTTCAGCATGTTGAGCTGGAAGTTGAATTCTCTCCAGCTTGACTGAGTCAAGTCCTTTCATGGTGGTGAAGGAAAAAAAGCATATTAGAAAACAGGAGTGTGCTCCGAGGCAAGCATTTAATAGATCACGCAGTCTTCTCAGAAGAGAACAATTAGCAATAGGAAACCAGGCAAGTTAGCTCTGACTTTGTATTACAAGGAAAAGGAGGAACAACAAAGACCAAACACATTGATGAATCCCTGAAAATTCTCAGCCTTAAATGGGGCCTACTGAGTGAACACACTCAAATCCCAAAGTGGTTGGTGAAAAGCGAACTACTTTGCTGCTTCTGAAATTTTCAGATTATTTGTTTGCATCTAAATCAAATCAAAGTCAAACCATACATCTGGAGAGCATAATGGCTAAAGTGGAGATCAAAGTCTGATTTTAAATTCTGCTTTGGTAGTTAAGTAATCTGTTCATATAAGTTTAAAAGAAATGGGAATTTTATTTTGTAGTAGCCCCATTTAGTACTGTCCCCAACACAACTAAAATTTTCACTGACTAGTTATATAAGGAAACTAATCCCATCTTTCTTTAACATATTCCTCCAAAATATCAAAGTTATTTCTCAGAAAAGACTGGTTTGCTGTGAGATCTCTTAGAACAATAGACAGTTATGGATTGCTGGGGATCTCCTTGTCCTGTTCTAAAGAACAGCAAAAAAAAACCCCATAAATCAGAAGATGACTCTATTCAGGTTTACAGTTTCTTCCAACCCTGGCCTTGCAGTAAACTCTACATAACAGCACTTACCCTTGTTGTGTGACATTGCATATAAAAGACAGAGCACAAAGAGGGCATAGTAATCATCTTCAGGACAGTCCAGTGCATTATAGACCATATCAAGAAAAGGCCTGTGAAAAGGAGTAATTTAGAAATAGTTAAAAAAAATCTATAGAAAAATGGGTAACTATCTTATTGCATATGTAGCTAATGGAAGAGGCAAATTTACAGTAATGCACGTTTTCAGGCATTATAACAAAAGAGTTCTGTTACAGTTTTTGTTGCAGAGTACTCAGGTTACAGCCATGCTTTGTATTTACATTCTGACAATAATTCTGACATTTTAAGAGGATTTATCACATCATATTTACCCAAGAACTGATTGTTTAAACATTTACTGGGTTACTTGTAGCCTATTTAGTAAGTATGCAGAAGCATGCAGAGCTTGTTGTAAGTGTATGCGTAAGTAAATACAAGGAGCTGCTATCACTGTTGGATATAACAGACTACAGAGTTGAAAAGTTCTTACTATTACAAGTAAGCATTTTTACCAAAAGTTTGGAGGAAGCTAGGTTGTTCTAAAATAACAACCGTACTGTCCAACAGTTATAGGAAAGAAAAATTAACTAGGAGGGAATAGTTGAAGAGAAAAAAAAAAAAGCTTTGGATTGCAGATGAGCTTTGTTTTCCTGAGTTTAAGCATGTGTGACCTATGACACACACAAAGGAAGTTTCAAACAGTGCTAAGTTCACCTTTTCTTTAGCTGTACCCTGGGGAGACAACAAAAGTCAGTGTAATCCAGAAGGCATTTGGACAGATCAGATATGGCTGAGATTCAGCTGATACTAACACAGGCCTGATGGCAAGGCAGCTTGGCTTCTAGTCTTAAACTGCCTTGCATCCAGTCAGTTGTACATGTTCAGAGCACAAGCAAAAACTAAATATATTTTCACAACTGGCCCAGACAAACAAATGATATGTCAGGGAAGTGTCACAGTCATCAGAAGATGACAGTATGGAAGCCTGAGTGAAAAGGGTTTATTCCTATCTTTTAAACTATGCTTTAACAGTGAAAGGAAAAAATCCTTGTATTATCTAAATTACATTCAAAGAAAATACATTAAAATCCCATCAAAGGCACAGAACCAAACACACTTTACTGTGTTCAGGCCTAGCAGACGAGAAGCAGGCACTGCACAGTCACTGCTGTGGCTCCTGGGGGTCAGAAGGGCTCAGAGACCAGAACACCGCACACTTCGATACCCACTGCAGACCCGTGGCGCTCTCATGGTCACACTGAGCGAGTCCCAGGAAAGCCACGGCGCCCAAGGCATAACAATGCACTTGAACTTCCCGGCAGCTCCAGGCACGTTTCTGCAGCGCCTTCTCTCTTACTGAAACGACGAAGTGACCAGAAGTGCAGCCCACGCTGTTCCCTGTGCAGCTCGTGCCACAGCAGCACATCTGTGCATTTCCGAGCCTGGATACACCGCTCCTCCACCAGAAACGCCACCGGCAGTGAACCCTCTTTGCCCAAGTTCAACACTGCTCCAAGTGCTTAAGTCAAATTGCCCACGTACAGTAGATCTCAAAAGAATGTAACTACTCAAGGAAAAACAACCTAAATAATTAGCACTGTTGAAAACAAGCCAAGAGGGCCTTCAGGTTTCCTAAGCATTAAACAAGCCCTACCAAGCCTCACGTCAGCCTCAGATAGGGGGCTTTCCACACCACAAAGTGAGTTCAGCTTCAAGGTCTAAAGAACAAAGAGGACCAAGATATTAAAATACTTAAATGCAAGATAACACTGTTGTTTGTTTTCAGACCATCAGCAGACAGTAAACAGCCTAAAACCTTACCTATAATATAAAAGTACTATGTAATAAAATTTCATCAAAGCCCATGTTTTATCAGGTCAAAGCTGCTGAGGTATCAGTAGTTGTTCCATTAACACCAATATTACACAGTATTACATGACTGCTGTAATGTCTAATGCATTTTTCATTGTTTTCCCCCATATACTAATTAGATTCATGAAATTATGAAACTTGAAAAAAATTATTACAGCAGCAAGAGATATCATTTTCATTCCAGATACTTCTTCACAGCATCTATCTGCATTATCTCAGTCACAGTAACCTGAGGCTGAAACAACTTCCAAGAATACCCCTCACCAACGGTCCTCATTTAGACTAAATACACAACAGACCCAGAAAAACTTCAGCCTAAGAAAACAGCAACAGAAGCCACAACATAGCATGAAGATTTGACATGCTTTGGAAAAAAGCTTTGCTGTGCAGCATTTCATAAAGTGAAGCTAATTTAAAACATGTCTTTAAGCCTAAACTTTCCAGTAGTGAAGCCCATCAAAATAAAATTACACCTAAAATACTTAAGCTTTCTCTTTTGTTTTTCACAGTAGAAAAGGGCTAAGGGAAATTAAAAGCTTAACTTAGCTTTTACAGCTGCAGACTTTCAACTGTTTTCCATTTATTTTTCAACTACTGGACTGTTCTAAAAAACCCCCCACTTTTCATAGTAAAGGCTATATGGTAGGTATTTTCAAATATATTTCTTAACTCTGTAAGCATTTGCTTCCTTTACTAGTCTTTTACTAAGGGCTTGATAGAAGAAGCAGATCAAATGCCATTCAAGTGTTCCTCAAATTATTTATTCTTGTATGTCAACAACTGAAGACTGAAACACACTAGGAACCACTGTCACCACAACCATTAATGATTATTCCAGGTATGGAAGCTCCAGTTCCAGCATGGCATAGAGATCACTGCATTTTCCACTCCCACATGGTGCCTTATCCACAAGGCTCAGTGATTCCAACCAGTGTAGGAGAGAAACTATACACACTCAAGCAAGTCTCTTCAGAAACTTCGCTGCTGTTTCAATACCACATTTGGCACATAAAATAACACAAAATCTTAAGCTATAGCAGCTAATTCACTGATACTTCAAAAAAAAAAAATCACATATAAAACAAAGGTCAGAATTGCCCTATACAAGGTATATCCTTATTTTAAAACTATTTCTAGCTCTGCACATTCTTTGATGTTGTTTATTTTTAGAAAAGATGCAAAATGCTGTGAGACCACATCTGCAGATCAAAAGTCCTGAAGACATTTGCCAAATGCACTGGCAGCTCACTTCTAAGCATTCTGCACTTTTCAAGACCCGAGCATCCCAGTCACTTTAGTATTCCATGCACTCACTGCCAATTTCTTTCTAAAAGCCATTTGGCACATATTTTAGTCAAATTATCAATAATCTAGAACAATGTGTTTTAAAGCCAGTTCAAGTCAAGGTTCAATTTCACTTTTACAATGAAATTAAATGTTATCTTTATTAATGAATGTAATCTAAACTACAAAGCCATAATGGAGACAGAATGAAATTCTGGGAATACCAGGCAGCATTTCCCAAGTTTAAAAATAAATTTTAAATCCTATCAAACATGTGCATTTCCCCAATGGACACATTTGCAATTACTTTTGTGTCAGGCATTTGGTTTCTTAACATTCTATTAACAGGAATGCAAAAACCTTAGTGAGAAGGTGTCTTAGGGGTACTTAATATATCCAAGTTTAAATTCTGAAGTCAAGGCGATTTCTGCTCCCAGAAACACTTATAAACTGTACTTCCAGTAGAAGTTTCCAATAACCCTAAAACATACTAATGGACGCTGGAAACAGTACAAAGGTTACAAGGGTTTGTCTGTAACTACTGCTATTAAAATGCTGCCAAATTCAGCCCTGAACTGAGCAAATTTCCTTGTTTTTTTCCATATAGGTGCATACAAAATGGACAAATGCAACCATAAAAGTAATTAAGAAAACTTCTTCTGGCTTAATTCAGAGAGGTTTAGAAAATTACAGAATGGAAACATTTATATTCTAGTTTTGTTGTGTTAATATTCTGTAATTTATTTTAACCAACTGAATGCATCACAATTGCCATAAAGGAAAGCACAAGCTACAAAGGAACAGGATCATTTCCAAAACTGATCAGTAGAGAGGCTACACCTCACTTTTCTACTGATTCACTCACTTGTGACCCAGAAGAACCCCTGTAATTTTAACTTGAAGCAGATTTGAAACATCCCTTTAAGAAAGGCAAAAGATTTAAGGGGAGCGTAGGTAAGGAAGCAATTCAGCAAAATCTTTCACAGTTCCTTTATACCTGTTCCAGTTTGTTATCTCACTCCCAGAAGCAGCTGCACTCTTTTCTTCATCTGTTGTATTCTGTTCTGTCACAGCAGAGATAGACAGCTCTGACAGCTTACATCTCTCCATGATCACCATCTCTATTTCTAAAAAACCCAAAACATACCACCAAAATTTGATATTTTTAACAAAGTTATCACAAGCACTTTTGTGTTTTCTGTTTGGCATTAAAAGCATCTCATGCATCACTATAGAAGAGGTATAACCACTACCTCAGAAAGGTTAATGAACAGATGTAGGATGTAGGCAAATTTTCTTCCCAGTAAAGAACTTGGCTTACATTTCTTTAAGGAATGTAACGCTATAAGAAATGTATACATATACATAAAATATGTAAAGAAAATATACATAGCATTTTGGCAAATAAGGCACAGTAAGCTCCCTTCCCACGCAAACCACAGGAAGAAAAGCCATAGAACCTCTTTCTGAAAAAAAGATTTGTGAAAAAGCTGGTGAGATTGTGCATGGGTGGACATCAAGTTTCACTGAGGGTGTAAACAGGCCTCTACAATTGCAGCAAACAGGACACCTGGTCCCCAGTGCTTCACATGCAAGAACTTGCAGTAGAACAACCAAATCTTGCTTTTGCTTAGAAATTTGGACAAACATTACAACTAAATGCACCAGTTTAAACAGTAGATTATTTCAGATTTTCTTCAAATCATGGTAGGCTATACACCATCAGTTATTTGACACCATTTAAGGAAAGCCTTCTCAAACAGACCATTTACTTAACTCTAAACTCAACCATGTTTGGACAGGACTGTCAAAGCACAACACTCTTGTTTTCAATTGCTTGCAGGCAATCCTGCCTTTCTCATTTTTCTCAATTTATGTTTAATGTAAGTACTAGGACTGATATCTATCCTTCTAAAAGTTAGTTACTACAAAATAAAAGTTAAAATATGCTGTAAGACCACTCATCCTATAAAAGCAATTCTTCTTAGGTTTGTGCTACATCAAAAATCCTGAAAACATCCAATTAAAAAAAAAAATCTAAGAGTTAAAGACGTTATTAAATAGTTCAAAATTGAAAACATTTTCTATAATGTACTGTCACTTTTAGCACACCTGTTAAAATTTATCATTGAAACATGCATAAAATACTGCTGACCATCCTGCAAAGGTGAAGTGGCTACAGCTCTGCCTTACCACAAAAGGACAAGCTACAAAGTTGTCAAGTCTGCTTATCAAGTGCCCACAACCACGTACATTGAGGTGCAAGGCATGCATCGTGATAAGGGCCAAGGCCTGCAGGCAGAAATGAACACATTTTCATAGCTTTTAATCAGATTAGAAGTACATGTTCTCACAGCATGATTTAACATGAGAAAAAAAACCAGCCAAAGCCTTAAGCAAATGTCATAGTCCCACGTTTACCTAGTGCAGCAAGAGAACAAGTCATGTAACAAATCACAACTAGGTCCATGCAGTAAACAAAAGCACCTAAATTATAAGCATCATTTTCTTGCTGGAATACTCACCTTCATTTTCACTGCTTGTTCTTACACCCTTTGAACTTGCTTCTGTACCTTTACTTTTATCAAGGTCATCTTGGTTATCTTCAGATCCTCTCTCCTCTTCATCTTCTTCACCAACATTTTTATAGTTGGGTCTTTTCTGCATCCTCTTCTTCCCTTTCTGTTTGTTAATTTCAAGAGACCTCTCAAGTGTTTCAGTTGGTTTTATGAAACATCTGATACTTGACTTTGCCTGTAAATTTGAACAATTTACCTGAGTTACAGCAAGGCATTTTTAACTGTAATTGATAAAGAAACTTCAGTTCATATAACATGTAAATTAGCAGTATTCACAAATCTCAGATCCATTTTAAAATACAAAAAAGTAGTACCAAATCATCAGTAGCACAATTATCTCCAAAGTAACATACCCCAAAGATCTATCATTAAAAAGTATGCCTTCTTGAGACAAGAGGATGCAGAACTACCTATTTAATCAAAACAAGTTTTAAACTGTTTTCCCTTTCTCTGAAGGGATGAGACAGATAGTACACAGAAAATTAAGACACCTTTTGTAAAAAGGATAAAGGCAGCAAAGTCCTACACATGTGTTGACAGCAGTGCATTAACATGAAACACCCCCTTTTTAAAGGTTCTTTGGCAGCAGCAAGGACAAAATCCAATGCTCTGTGCTGTGAGATTTTGTGTTGAGGGTTTTTTTGGAGTCTTACGCTTATGCAACATCAAACTAACTCTTGTATCAACTAGGAACAAATGACACTGTCATTAACCTTTTTCGGGCCTTCAGGCACTGACTTACCGAGTCTGGAAAACCAACTTCATTTGTTAGACTTAGGTTTACTTATGTTTTACCCAAAGTTATCACAGGGTAAAATGGCAAACCAACACCTAATTTTCCTGATTATTAATTTATAGAGCAAGAAAAGAAATCCAGATGACAAATTTCTCCAAGAAATTAAGTATTTCCAAGAGTGTGTCATCCTAACAACACAGAACAATGCATTCTTACAGAAAGTGACCGAGACACTACAAGAAGCTCTGCAAATAGAAGGACTAACAAGCCTGGTTTTCTGCAATTCTGCAGCTTGTTTCTGAGCTGTGGTGTTTGAGCTCCCCTCTCCCTGGCTAGGCCTGTCAACTGATCACCAGAGTACAATATAAACACTTAAAAGCCAAACCTCTCTGTTACTGAGAAGTGAAACACATGGTCTGGAGCTTTCTGCCAGGTTTACACAAAACAAGACTGCTACAGAAACCCCATTACCTCCCACAGCTCAATACTTCCATCACATTTAGCTGACACTGGCTAAAGGGTTAAAAATTTAAGGGCAAGCAAGAGAAAAGAAGCAAGACTAGAGTAAATACCAAACTGATTACATTCTTTGCCTTAGGTGACTCAGTACAATAAGCACTGAGGATGACTGCATCAGAGAAACTTCGGGGGGGAAAAAGTTTGAAAAAATCCTTCCCTTCACCAAGTTAGGAACATCTATACATAAAAACAAGATTAGGAAAAGATCAGGGAAGAAGCTGTCTACAAGTTAAAAGGCCAAAATGATTCTCTGAATCTTCTGACATTTTGTAAATGTTTTATAGAAATATTGCATAAGTGACTTCACACTTGGCACTGAAACAAACCACATAGTGGGAAGAATATTTTACAATACCAAAAAAACCCCACAATATGAAATTTACTACACTTATGTCCCCTGATAACCTCTCTGATACATTTTTTGTGTGATCCAACTGCAACACAGGAAGGTTATAAAATTACCAGCTTACCTTGATTGATGGCTTCTGGTCACAAAAGCCATAAGAAAAGGGAAGAACACCTTAAGTCATATTATTTAGGGAAATAACAGAAAAATAGCAAAGCATACACATTTTCCCCTTTCTGCATTCACTTCTTACTTCTGCATTCCTTCCTAGAATCTGGTAGCTACTTTCTTTATGGAGAAAGCCTGTACTTAACATCATTGCATTTCTCATATGCTGTCAGCCACATGAGCAAAGCAACACAAGAGACCAGTAGACAGTGATGTGCTCGTAAACACTGAGCCATGGCCTGGTCCAAGAAGGAATGCTGTAGAAAAAACCCTACACAAATACTCTGTTCTGCTAAATACAACAAGGCTATATAATTAAAACATTCTAAAATCAGACTTAAAATTAATTTAGATAGCATTTGGTTTATTATATAAATTGATTATACAGCTTGAGGTACTGCTGTTTTGTATCTTTAACATGTCTTTCAACCACATTTTAAATAATGGTTTATCTTGTGCAATGTGTGATGATAAAATAGGCAATACCAGTAACACCTTTTACGGGAAGGAGAAAGTAGGTTAAAGAAGAAACATGCACTAGGTAGAACTGGCCCACATCTGAATGATGCAGGAAAACAGATCTCACAGGAAGTAAGGTAAACCTTAGTGTGGTATCTGACAAGTTAAAATACATTCTGCTGCCTACACATACTCAATTCTCACTGTGAGATAAGGGTTTATATTTCTTCTGATGATGCCTAAAACCAGAAATACAGGGAAAAAACATGGAATGAGGTGGAGAACCTGTTCAATGGAGCTCAGGCAATCACTACTGCCCTGTGATGTTCAGCAGATCTCCATGGGCAGGTTATTGCCAGTTCGTAAGATATCAGCAGTTACAGCTGCTGGTCACTTTTTCCATAAACTGATTTCCAGTAAACAGTACCACTTGTTCCTGTCGTGACAACTACCACTGTTCTTTGCCCTAAATAACTCAGGGTATTTTGCATTTATACACAGCAACTACGACCCTTCTCAGCTTTTTTGTTAAGTGTTCTTTACTCAGTGTCCCAGCAAGAGGACACGAGGCTCTGCTTCAAGTAATCTCAGTCCTTACTCTGTACCTCATTCCACTTTAATTCATCTTATCAGAAAGATAAATATAGATATGAGGTTCTACTTACTTCTGGGTTTAGAAACTACATGTTAGTTAGAAACTGACAGTTACATTTCAACTTAAACATATCAAGACATCTCAGTTACAACAGATGAGCAGTGTTAGGTACAGAGCAAGGGTTTAGAGATAGCAATACACAGATATGCCCAAAACAACAAGCTTAGGACAGTATCAGGATGGTTATCATGGCAAATTAGAACAGAAAGGAAGTAGTAAATGATAAATTTGGGTCTGACTTAAGATAAAATGCAATTCTACACTCAGACTAAAAGTAAAGTAAAAAACTTGCTCATCACTTCTCTCTAACAATTCTAAACTAACTTCTGAAGTAGCTTTTGGTAGAAGTTTGCAGTTTCTTTGCAACAGAGAACACCACAGCAACAACCCTGCAATGATGCTGATTCACCTCCCAGTCCAGAGAACAGCCCCTGGAATGGCCAACAATGCTCAAAAATCAACTTCCTGCTCTATGAAGTCCCAACACAGAGCAACAAGAAACTGCCTCACTTTACTTGACTGTGCCTTCATTTGTACAGCTGACTCGAGCCTCCCTGCACTGAGCTGTGTATCAGCAGGAAAGCCCAAGCAATGCCTGCAGCCATTGCTCCCACACATCACTGCAGAGCAGCTCCCTCCATGGCTCCCCTCCCTGCAAGCCGGGCACAGAGCTCTTCAGCTGCTGAAGATTGCACCCCACTCCTTCTGCACATAACCAACCTCCACCAGTGGCCTTCTGACAGTACAGGCTTTCCCCTCCATGGTTTCATTGAAGAATACGGTTGAAGTTACTAAAAATTAAGGTTTCTCCCATGGAAGTTTTTCCCTTTACCCGCTGCTCTGCCCTCCGTGGAACACAGCTCCACCTCCGGCAGTTTCTCTAAGGGTCTATTGCAGAAGGCCAACATCCCTCCTATTTACTACCTGTTCAGGTACAACAGCACCCCCAGTTTACCTGTTGTGAGGACACATCTGTAAGGCCAGTAAGGAGCAGCAACCTACACAGTACTACAAACTTAAGGGATAAACAGGAGTTTATAGGAAACCCCTAATATTCCTAACATAAGTGCAAGCACACAAACACATGCTATAGGTATTTTGCAACTCTGTACAGTAACCATGAGACAGGAAAAGAAAATCTCACTTCTGTAACAACTGGTGCTCCACCCTCTTGCCACAGATTTCCTAGTAACAAATCTGCTTCTGCACAACTAACACACAACATTCAGTACACAGTTAGCAGAAGGTCAGACATTTCCCAACATAAGTAAGAGACTACTTTACCTTAAAGCTTTCAACTCTACCATCCTACCAGTTTTTTTCTAAAAAAGGTTAGATTCTAAACATCAAGGTCAACAGAAAAAAACACCAGAACCCAAAAGCTACTGGCTAATATCAGTCCACACAGCTTTCAATGCCCAGCGGGAAGAAATCTGGAAAAGTTAATGTATCTTGGAGGAGTTGAAACATATCTCCCCCCTTGAAACTCCCAGAGCTATATCCACTGCTGGGAAAGAAGGTGCATGAGAACCAATCTATTGCTTGTTATAAATGAAACATTCAGTCAGCAACTGCTGGCCAGTCAGTCACTGGGGACATGTTCAATTTTTAGACAGAACTACAGTCAGAGGGCTCTTAAAGTAAGGTCATGCCCCCCTACTTGTTACCATCCCAAAATAGACCTTTAAAAAGTAACAAGTAAGCATTTCACAAACTGTGAAAGCCACAACAAAAGGGAAAATATTATAAACATGACACCTAGAAAACCAGTACCAACAGCATCAGCATCTAGCAACATCTACCCAGGGTTAAACATGAAGGTAAAAGGGCAATGACACAGCGACACACTCCCATCTCTCTGTGGCTGGTCTCTATTCTCACTGATGCACACCTTTCAGAGATGATCAATTTTACTGCTAAAACACTAGGAACATTCAGACGAAAATCATAAGCCAGATATTTTTTCTAAGTCTCTCATTTCTACAAGTTGCACAAGGAAATTTCACAGGAAAGTTGTGCTGAGTCATTTTTATTTCTCTACCAAAGGGCAGATAAAAACCTAACACAGAAGACTGGATTACAGAAGTGTCACATCAAAATGATGATCCAACAACAAAAGCTGAAGTCTGTTGCTGCTCTCTTCTCCTAAACATAAACACCTTGGCTTACCAGTTTCAAAATACCTGATTTTATTTTTTAAATATTTTCTTTGCCTTAAAAAAAAAATTAGAAACAGTTGGCCACTTACTGAGTTTTTCTGTATATCTTGTTCAACCTTAGAAGAAAACACTGAGAGGTCCCCATTGAGTATAACCTCAGCCAAGGAGTTCACCAAGGGAGCATAATGTATAATCAGAAAAACCTATTAAAAGAAGAGCAGAAAAAGATATCAGACATATTTACAGAATACATAGTTTCACAATTTCACTTGCTGAACATACTTTTGACCTTGTTAACTGCTATCTTTAGTTTACATAAAGGTACAACTGGTAACACTGATAGCTCATCAAATCTACTTTAAAACACAGGAGATACGGGTATCTGACCCATATCCTTCCTCTACCTTTGAAACCTTCCTCTACCTTCGAAACTACCTAGTTTTACTAATTCTTCATATTCTTTCCTCTTTCTGAGAAGTGTAAATTCTCTCTCTTCAACACTTTTGAAAGTTGTGTGATATTCTAGCAAGGAACTCACTAAAACCATTCCAGAAATTTGGTTTTTTTCAGAAAAAACAAACTGATCATGGTGCTCAGCATCCCCAGACCTTACTGTGTGCCAGCAACTGGCCAGACTGCAGAAAGTTCTGTGCTCTGCACACAATCACTGTGCAGTGATTCATGAGTAAAGGCCATGCACTAGGCTGAGCTGGATCAGAAGCAGCTTTTCTGGCTCTGAAATTGTAGCAAATCAATGTCAGCTGCATAGTGGCTACAGAACACAGGAGTAAGGACCATGCTGCCTGGAGCATTGAAGCATTTGACCACAAGCGCTTTGGTGCTTTACCAGAGTTCTCTGTTTACACTAACTACTCTACTTTGAGCCAAGGCTTACAAGTCTGAGCCAGCAAGCAACTGGCTCCTGGACAGAACCAGCTCAGGTCCAGCTGCAATCGCCTTCTGCCAGCTTATAGCCATTCTCTTCACAGGAATATCAAAGCTGGATCCCTTATCAGTGGTTCTAGCTGCAAAATTCCCAGATAATTTCTAAGTCATTAAGTCTAATCACTGTTTTGACAATATTTAGCTGAACGTTCTCCACAGGTTTTCTGATTAAAGTCAGAACCATTCCAGACCTCCAAAAGGGAAGTGATTATTAGCATGCAGCAGTGATCTGTATAAAATTTTAAAGTCACAACACACTTCAAAAGTACTTTGAACAACCTCCAAAGCACTCGAGCTTCTGCCAATTCAGCAAGTGTTGCTTGACTGTCCACAGGCATGTTTTGGTGCAAGAACAGCACATGTTCACTTTGGGAACAGTGGGTGAGAAGTCCCAGCAGTGCATTTTCAGGTGCTAGCACGAGTCTCTCAAGCACTTGTCTCTAATATAAGAGTAGTGCCTAGAGCATATGCCTGGTGTCAGGAATAGAAATAGTCAGCAAGGTTTGGCAGATCCCACCCCACCACAGAAACTCCAGGTTAAAAGGGGTGGGAAAAGATGTGTTTCTGCCAGTCACAGAAACAGTAGCTTGATTTTCTGTATCACATCACATTCTGATACACAAAATTTGTTCTCAGTTCTTTATGACTACTTCCATTTTCTTTTTTAAAGAGAATGAAGAACATAGATACAAATCCTGAAGTGATACCTCGTTGATACTTCCACTGAAAGCAAAGGCGTTAAAAGAGATCACCTTATACAACTGTATGATGCAGCTCCCTTTGGTTACAAGAAGCTGCTGTTCCCCAGTTTTATCTGTGGTAAATAACCCTCACATCACCACAATTTTTTAGGTTTAAATTAAGGAGCATCAAATTGTATTTCCCTAGGAAAAAAACCCCAACCCCATATTTCTAGCAGAAAAGATGAAATTATGGGCCAGATCATACTAAAATGAGTACTGAAAAATTCTAAGTTCAAAGAAAAAGAAGTACAAATTCTATGAACGTATGTCAAAACTATTTTCAGACAATATAATTTAAGAAAACCAGTCTCATAGCAATGCACAGAAGACTACAGGAAAAACAGATGAATTTTCTCTACAATACAAAAAAATCTACTGTAAAACTCTTAATTTGAAAATAAATTCTAGAAAGGAAAGGAGGTGGGACTGGTAAGAAGAAGTACTTAATTACAGATTTAAGCTACAGGCATGATGAAATTCATATTGTGAGAAAGTGAGATTTTGGTAGGGGTGGTTTTTGGGGTTTGGCTTTTCAAAGAGGAAAATTCAAACCCGAAATTTTCCATAGCTTAGGCAAATTCAAAATGCAATACAGCATTTGGTAAATTTCATCTGCCATTGTACCAAGTTCTGCCCCGGCATGTTGTATGACTATTAGACCTTATTTGTCAGGTGGTGTACACAGTTCATGATCGTGGAATGCTCTAAAGGTCACCCTGTGCAATGGGAGCCTCAGAAGAATGAGATTAACTCAGATAAGAAGCTACTTTGTCTGCCCATGGAAAAATAAAATGTTTTACTTTTTTTTTTTAATGGAAACGGAAAGGTTAGAAATTTCTTTTGACAGATTTTCTCTTATAGCTTTGCCAAAATGATGAAACTACACAAATTTATAAATCACAGCAGTGCTGCAAAATTTGTTTTGAAACAGGACAAATACTTAAAATACTTACTTGAGAAAGAAGATAGAGAGAAACCTGGAGACTTATTTTTGGACGCTCTCCACCCTACAGAAAAAGTTATGAAAAACGCTTATTTATTTATACAGAGCATTTACATGGCTTAATGTTTCATTTAAAACAAAACTTGTGTTGTTCCACATTCTGCTACAAAATATTCAGAAGGCAGCACGATCTTTAACATTCACTGCTTGTAAACTATTTGAAATGGAGACTCTCTGAATAAGCATAACCCTTACTCTTCCTTGTTTAAAAAATTGCTATTAATTACTGTCTTTCATGGTCACTTCAGTAACTTAAACAGCTGAGCATCTGAGAAGTACATTGGTTTTCACTATGCTACTATTCCTTCAAAAAATTCTTCTCACTTAACATTCATTGAAGACTGCTCTGAAAATTAGCTATTCAGATAATATGAAATACTACCCACAACAGACAACTGAACGCAGGAACCTGTGCAGGTTTTAAAAATAGTTTTTATTTCACTAAAAAACAGTTTTCCACTAAAATTAGAGGCTATACTTTAAAAATAAATTCAGCTACATCACATTAAAACACAGCTTCTCTATAAACAGAAGAAACAAATATCAACCCCAAAAGTTTGTCTTTTTGGGGTTGGATGGATTTTTACATCATGGCAAATTTGCATTGTATCATAACCTGCTTTTGCCAGAAGACAAGTTACCTTATCAGAAAAGGAAATCACACATCTCCCAATGTTGCAGAAATTTAAACCCTGTTCCAAATCTGTAGTTCTTGTCTCCACTACTGTTACCTTTTAACCACCATGTCACAGTACTGAGGTATTTCTCAATCTGCTGTGCTCTTGAATTCAGTCTCAGGGTATTTCCTCTACAGCCACCTTATTTAAGCTGTTTCATGTAAACCACACACAGATATCAAGAGTATCGTATACCTACTGCACAAATCACTTTGCACACTGAAAGCAAGCAGCACCTTTGAGAATTAACTGTTTGCAGGTATTAGCTTACCTTGTCTTGATTTACTAATGAATACACGTAGAGGGGAAGAAAGAGCCTATTAAGTAGGTGGTCTGTCAGCACATCATTTAAAAATTCACAGTTAATGATAAGGATATCATTAAGGTAATGCAAGTGATCAAGATGTTCTGCTACCAGGTCACTCAGCTTGCCCCTATTTCTGTGCCTGAAAAGAGAGCAGAAATAAGAAATTATACATGATCAATGGTGAAAGTTTTAAAAACTTAGGGAAAAAACTAATGTGCATCCCTGCCACAGATCACCTGGCTCAGGCAAACCGCCCAAAGCAGATGTTTCAGTGAAGTCAACTAATGCAACTGGCAAAGCTGCCTATATTTTCTTCAGGATGCACATATCAAGTTTTCCCCCAAGTTTTCAGAAGACATGTTCTTACAAAGCTTTGCTTTCCATTGCCAGTCTTTTCACAAGCCAGCTAAAAAAATGAGAAGAATTTTTTTCCAAAAATGAAAGAATTATGTGTTGTATTCAACATCTACCTCTTCACTTTAAGAAAGCAAGAAACACACACCCACTCTAAGGTGGGGGTGGCAAGACAAACCAAGAACAACCTGAACCAACAAAGTATTTTTGTAGTTGATAGTGGAATAGACACCACCACATCAGGTCTGACAGCTCACACATTAAAGTTCATCTTTCTAGTTTCAATCTTCTTCCCAGAATCTTTTCAGAAAGCTCTTCTAATGAGATGACACATTAAAAAGAACATTAAAAAGACAAAGTTTGTAAGATTGAGAAGCACAAAATAAATCTCATGTCTTCTGGATATCTGCTACTTTTAGCAAAACAAAACAAAGTTGAAGAAAAGGCTTGTTGCAAACACTAACTCACTCGTATGGGTATCAGCACAGATCAAGCACACAGCACTGTTACCTTAAAGAATCACTAAAAAACTTTGAAGAGCGAAAAGTCTGAACTCTCTACAAGGGAACATATCTAGAAACTAACTTAACTGGACTATTACAGACAAAATAAGGAGAGCACTGACATCTGGGAAAAGCATTTCCCTTCAAAAGCCAGCACTAGTAAAAGCTTACTCTTCATCAGTCTGCACGCAGTTATCCAGTTCTATCACATGGCTGCCAATAAACCAGACGAGGTTGGAGAAATAAGGAACTGCAGTTTTATCTCGAATGTAATGCAGCATAGGCTGGTTGTCCACTGAAGAGAAATCATTAAAAAGAAAAATCAGTTGCCAATATTTTTTATTGCTTCTTAAGAAATACAACAAAATATCTTCTGAATTTGATTACATGCTAGCTTTCCATATGAGTATACACCTGACACAATCTTAGGCATGAAATGGAAATCTATAAAAATGTCACATCAGTTCTTAGCTGGCTTGAATGAGCCTAATGTTGATATATTTATGTTACGTCTGAAAATAAACAAATTCAGTGGAATTCAGAAAGGTTCTTTTAGCACATTATTCATCAAAAAGAAGAGAAAAAAGCACAAGAATAAAGCAGTAATGCTGAGAGTCAAGCTAGTTAGACTTACATGACACTGCATTAAGGAACACAGGAATCATCAGTGAAGGAAGGGCAAAAGAAACAGACAACAGTTAACAGGATTAGGAACTGGGATAGTGACATCCTCTAAAAGGGTTAAAAAAGCTAAAGCACAAAGCATCTAAACTAAAAGATATAGGGCAGGTCTTAGAGCAGAATATATGCAAACAGGTAGTCAGAAAAATATCAAACCTGAACATCCAAGCTGTGCCTTTTCAACTCTAACCTTTATATCACTACAACATTCAATGAAAATTCTACACAAATAAATTTTTTCATAAAAACACTTAGCTGCATAAATATATCACAAATAGGATATGAAGCTGATAGTCTGCTCTTTTTTGTGAGCTCATATTTGCATTTACAGTTCCTTGAAGTAGAAGGTAAGTACCAAGTGCCCATTTCTCAACATAGAAAAGAAAAAAATGTTGCAGCCAACACTGTAAAGACCCTATTTGCTATGCAGGCTATCCAGTCATTTGCAAAGCAAACTGCTCATTGTTTTAAAAAAGACCTTATATTCTTCTATGAAGACTGTCAAACCACTTCTTTTAATTGACAGAACGTTGTGTAAATTCAACAGGTAATTTAACTTAAAATGTATTAAAGAACAATAAGCCCTGCATGAGTATAATGCATAATACACACTACCTTATAGCATGCTGATTTCAGAGGTGGAAATTCAGAATAAACAACAGTTTTTCTACAGAGAACACTGTGATATTTTCAGTTTATTAAAAATGTTATATACCCCAAGAAAAATTTAGGGGGAAGTGACTTTTAGACATTGGGTTTAGAGTATACATTCTCAAAGTAGTGCTAACTTCAAAGTTCAACCAGGTTGCTGAGGTCCCTGCTGAGTTTTGAAGACCTCAAACAATATAGATGCCTCAGTTTCTCTGGAAAACCTGTTGCAGTGCTTAACTACTCTCACAGTGAAGCTTTAGGGTTTTTCCTTATGTCCTACTGGAATGCCCAGCACCAGAGTTTGAGACTGTAGCCTCCTGGCCTTCACTAAGCACCTCTGGGAATGGTCCAGCTCTTCCTGAGACTGGAGTGACTGCAGCACTTAAGAGTTCTACAGTCATTTTAAGCACTTTTAATCCAAAAGGGAATGATGTTGGTTACTGCTTCATACACTAGAAAGCTCAATTTCATCAGTAAAAGATAATTCATATTTTTAAAACACTTTGGGTTTGGGGTTTTTTTTTGTTTGTTTACTTTTTAAATACAGTCGCATTCTGACCTCTCTTGGAAGGGAAGCTAAAGTTCCTTGTGTATGCCTGACACTTGTGGGTTTTTTTTTAAACCAGTTTCATTGGTGAGAAAATAATACTATTTACAAGTACATACTGCAGGTTTGGGATAGTGGTCACTAAAGTCAAAATGTGTATTTGAAGCTTGTCGACATGCTAAGCTTTTCAATCTCATAAACCAGACAGAAAACCCTCACAAGTAAATAACTAAAAATTAAACTACAATGAAACACGATTTGTACACATGCCTTTTTTTAATATATAAAATGCATACCTTTATAGACATTTAAAGTTATAGTCCTAACAGCAATCCTGACCATGCTTTCGGGGTGGTTAAAAAATTTAATAGCTTCAGTGTACAAAGCAAAGTCGTTAGTGTGCTGTAACAGAAAGAAAAGGAAGAGGAAAGAAAATATTTATTCATTAAACATGTACAGAACATTGGTTGGGATTCTGTATGAATTATGTTTTCTGTGTATTAATACGGTACTTTTACCTTCTACTTAAGTAATCAAAACGATTCTACAATGCACAGTCAGCTGCATTTGTAGCTCTGCATTAAAATACACTGCTTAAAGCATCAGAGCTTCCCAGGATTAACTGCACATACTCAGTGCTTTCATGCCCTCTTCTGGCAGAAAGCAGAGAGTGCAGCGAGGAAAAACCTATTTCAACTTTGCCCTTTGACTCAGCTTTTTGGACTTTGACTAAACCTCTTAGAACCCAGTGATGCAATAGAAAAGATCCTGTTTATGAAAGCACAAGAAAGCAAGGCATAAACAAGTTGAATTCTCAAGGAAGTAGACTTAAGAACTACTGAAATTATCCAATATAACACTAACTTGCGGATTTTTAGTTTATTATAGTTATAAGAGGACAAAGCCATGCTTGTGCAGAGATCCTCACAAATTCACAACCACTGGTATTGCCATTACAAAAATAAAAGCAAGACATTATAAGACAAGAGACTAAACAGTATGTGCCACACTGCTATCAATTTCTAATTAAAGTCCTCTTATCATTATACTGCAACTTTCTTTACTTACCTCATTATAAAAGAAATGTACAGTATGATTATTGAGTTTCAGGGAAAGAGTTTTCAGAAATGAGATGTAATATGCCATGATCTCCTCATCAGAAAAGTCAAATTTGTGGACAATAATAGAATTCACATAGTTATTAGACAGCAGGTAGTCTGAAAAGTAAGAAACATTTACACAAGTTAACCGAAAAAAATCATTGTGGCAACAGGCTGTATTTTAAGTATCAGCTAGCAAGCAACAACCTGATGCTTGAAGATCACAACTTTTAGCCAAACAGCTCAAGTGATGCCTTCAAGCAATAATATAAAGGAATTGCTCCCTACAAAGGTCTTTGCTCCCAAGAACAAGACAACTGAGAATATACTTCATCTTCCTTAACTCAGGTAGGCTCTGCAGCTAATAATACTTAACTCTTTTCCTCCCAAAGCGCCAACTCCCCAAGGCTTGAAGATGACTTTCATAACAGTTGTGGAATACTTCAAATTATTGATTCTCCATCCTCTTTGTATTTTGCCAAAAACCTTGAAGGAATCTCCTGTGCCTGACTGCCAGCACCAATGGTGTCAGAACAGTTACAGTCCAAATCACACACCAGAGTTCTACCACGTGATCTGTGGCAGCAAGTGAACATTTCAGATCACAACTAATTTGTTGACTTAAAGAACCCCTTGAAATATGCTAAATGCTTGCTGTACCAAACAACTGCTTTTGCACCACTGAAAATTTACATTAAAAGGTATTTTGGAGTCATTTTACACCGTATTTCTGGTAGTGTTCAATTTAAAAGACTGTTAGTAATTCATATACTTCTGTGCAGGAGTATTAGGACTAAATTTCATTGAAGGAAAGGGAATTCAATCAAATTTTGATCACTTCATCCCTAAGCAGTTTGGAAGTGTGTCCTTACACAGGGATGTTTCATGGCTGATGTTCTCAAAAAGGATGTTCAGAGTCTGCAGCAGCTGCACACACACATAGCGACCGGACTTTTGACGCAGGATGTTCAGGAAGAAAACAAACATATTCTTCTCCAAGAAAAAGCTGAAATTAAAAAAAAAAAAAAGTCATTAAGTCACATGCTTAACATAACAGGAACATTATTTGGCTAGGAGCAGGGATGATTCAAGGCAACTTTGACAAACAGCATGTTTCGCTTTTATGAAGAATTACTTTGCAAAGTCGTGTCTATATACTGAAAGAATATCTTTCATAAACCTTAAATACTAAACAAGGAGGCTTAAAAATTCAAATTATGCAAAAAAGCATATCAAGAAATCAGGGCCATTCTTACTGTATTTTTAGTATATTCAATTTATCATGCAGCTCTAAATACCACAGCTAGAATAAGATATTTATTTGTGGTATCTTAGGCAAATTGAAGCAATATGATATTAACAGATGTACTGAGTAAATCTGGGCCCTAAAATAGGTTAGAGTTTGTATTTATATTAAAGAATGGAGAGTCAAACAAAAGCAGTACTTGAAAGGGCATGTGGAGTCCAAACACTTTTTAGAAGCAGCAAATTCCTGAATGACAAGAATATGAACCTGCTCACCTATCTACTATAGGACATAGCTTTCTACATATATTCATGAAATATAGTCTTGGAAGAGTCAACTTTTTCAATGAGAACTCTGTACAGCTCCAAGGATTCTTCAAACACAAAAGCAGAGTTGAGCTTGCTCAGGAGTACTCACTCAAACACTGAGCTGTCATTCTGATCCCCCCAGATAAGGATCTCCGTTATGGAACGAATGGTCTCCACCAGCAGGTTGCGGTTGTGATCTGTTACTGTTGTATTTTTAGTCAAAATATGATACATGTACCTAAAAGAAAAAATAAGTACAAGTCATGTGCTATCCTGCCATATTCACAGGCACCATGTTCGACTTCCATCACTGTAAAAATGCAGACACACATATATACCCACACTAAGTCTAATCATTGTACACTTTTAAAACCCTAAGATTTCCTTCTAATATTGATGCAGAGAGAAAAGTAATTGTTAAACAGAATAAGTGACAAAGGAAACAAATCCCCACCTAGCCAGGTGAGTTATGAGTGCTTATGCATGTGTTAAGATAGAACTAGAAACTGGGCAACTGGTGCTTCTTACATGAATTTTTTTGGAATATGTTGAAGTCAAAGGAGTGATGAGCAAGAAAATAGAAATAGAAGAAGCAGGTAAGAATGCAGTAGCTGATATGGGAAAGTGGCACATGAGGTCTAACTAGAGAAGTTCAACCCCTTCTCTTGCCTGCAGAGACCCCTTACAGACTCATGTCAATTATGATGTTTAATACCAGGACTCCCGAAGACTATTCATTCACCTTGGCAAAGCTCCACCATCAGGTCTCTGGTCCCTTGAGCACAGAAATACTGACTGGAAAGGGGGTAAAGTCCAGCTTTATCATTTCAAAGGGCAACAGTTTAAGACTGTCTAGTGAAGCTTAAAAAAGGGTATGTCTATATCACACAGGTGACAGGAAGCTATATAGAATACAAGCATTTCAGATTGTAAGTCTCAGAACTTTACTCTTCAAGGAAGCACTTTTTTTTTTCCAAATAAGTTGGTACATCAAAGTAGCAGCTTACTGCTGTCTTGTTACTTTCTTATGTCCCAGAAAAAAGAAGAAGAAAAAAAAAAAGGTGGGGTGTAGGCAAATTCTAATAAAAGCACAAAATTCACCACTGCTTTTCCCCGTTTTTGTTTTTTTCTTTCATCTAGTAATAAAAAGAAAGGATAAATATAAGAAAGGTGCGCAATTTTGAAAATACATAAAAAACATGAGGGAAATTTCATGTCATTTTACAACTGTACAAGTTCAGATTCTTAAACACAGCTCCTATATTGTTATATGTACTGAAAAGTACGATTCAGTAAAAGACGTCAGCATTCAGGATTTCTGTGCAATATATTCACAAATGTTTGGAAAGGAAGACAGATTTTCCATATTATCAATCTTGCCATGAATGACTCATCCTGGGAGTTAATGAAAACTCCCAGGATCTAATTCTGTGATAATAGCCGGTGTCTCCTGACCCTGGGACAGCCCTTCATTATTGTTTTGGATTCCGTGAAAGTTTGTTCAGTGATTCAGATTGAAATTTTAGGAATCTCATTAGTAGAATTTTGTCTAGCTTCTGTAAGGTTCCAAAAAACCCAGTGCATTTCTAAACCAAAATTTTGGGGTGTCTGGTTCATGGCTTAAAGTAAGACTTTAGGTCAAAAACCAGACTTGAAATCACATTTCAAAAAACAGGATTCCCATCAATTTTATGAACACTAAAAAACTGAATCACTGCACTGGGCAAACATGCAGCCAGAGACTAAAATGCCATTTAACTGAACACACGTGAGGCTGTTCCAACTATTTACCAGACTTACAAAGACAAGACAAGACAAGACATTACCTAGTTTCAGAATCTTTTGCTTGAACTCAAAAAAACCCCCCAAAACAATCAAGAACTTTGATCATGTTTACAGTTTACTTGAAATCTGTCAACTCTGGTTTTGGGAGTTTTCTTCAAACGCTGAGCTGGGCAGAGTTTCACAGGACCTGCTGCAAGACACAGTCTGTCCTCACAAGCCATGCAGGGAACAGGTGCTATTTCAGAGAAGCTGACAAAATGCTCTGTGCTGTCATGGTAAAACTGTGTGCTTGCTGGTAAAAATACTGTGTGCTTGCTGGTCCTGATATTACTTAACCATCAAACAACAATTCTGCTGTGTTGAGTACTGCACAAGGACACCAAGAGGTGGTAAACAGCCCTCAGAAGTTCACAACTTTAACAAACTTGATATACCACATGCTCCCTTCCCTCGTCCCCCTAATCAGCAGTAACAAAGCCTACATCATACTGCCAAAGCCATTATCATATTATATATACACATCACCAGACAGCAAAGAGGAGGAAAAAAGGAATAGGCAGCAGGGGAGAAGAGGAGGAGGGCGAATTGTCTTTTCATAATCTTTCTCTTCAGTAAAAAAAAAATTCTCTCCCCTTTCATGGTGGTTATTTCCCCCCTCAAAAACCAATACTCATTTTCAAATCCAAAACTGTCACTGATCAGACTGAAACCACTCCAGGAAAAGTTGATTCTCAGCCATGTCCTACAGTCAGAACTGCCTGGTCACGTGCTGTACTGTAATAGTCATTAAATAGCAAGTCAAAGAGCACCTGCAAATCCTCTTCCACTGATCTGAGGATCACAGTTCAAGATCCTTCTGTGGGGACTGGCAGTGGGATGGCTCACAGTGAAGATGTGAGAGCTTAAGTCTGATCATCTGTGAGAATTCCCAGGGTTCCTAAAACAGCCTATGGCACACAAGCCCTGGAAAAACTTCCAATAAGGGCACTATATGCATTATCAGGACAGTGAATCAAAAGACAGAGCACAAACTCAGTCCCTGCTCTGAGGATGCAGCAGTTAATGGAGCAGAGAATAGATGAAGAGATGGCAATTAGATCAGTTCATTCGACAATAATCTGAACAACTTCCTGACACAGTTAGAGAGTAATTAATACTGTATTACTTCACATATTTTAGTGTATTTATTTGAAGTCACATAGAAATTACTGCATCTGTGAACATGTATTTCTCTCTAATACATTATACAAACTTGGGATTAAAGTTTACTCTAACAGTAGAATTTTGGGAATGGGATGCAGTGGGAAGAATAACATGCTATTACCTCATTTTGGGAGCCTATGGAATACAGAGCATTACAAACACAAAAAGCAAGAAACATTTAATAGTCAGAAATACATTATCTCCAAATTTATTTACTTTGTAGCAGCATTACTGCAAAATTCCTTAATCTGCTAAGGCACTGATGCACTTAGAGGAAACCTGGGCTTCACCTTCAAGCTATTCCTTTTTATTTCAGTTATAATTTATCCTATTTGCTTGAAAATTAACAAGAAAGCATACACATACTTGTTTCTCTTTACAGACATGTGAAATACTATATAACGAGAACATAAAGTATCACACAAACCCAGAATTTTTTTATTTAGATAAATCCTTAAAGGCTGTCTCTAAATGCTGATTACAGAGGAGTCAGGTTTGTGCTTCAAAATGCAAAACTATAAGAGAGGAGGCTTTTGCCATCTCTATATCTGAAGACTGGTTCAAACAAAAACCATATTATGCAGGAAGAGTCAAAGCACCCAATACCATCAAAATGAGTGGGAGATGTTGCCAGCAACTTAACAAACCAAACAAAATTCTGAACATTTTTCTGGTTAGAACCCATGCTCAAAGGGGTAACATAGTAACTCATGAATATTGTAGGTGCATACTAATGACTTTCCTACTTATTACTTATAAAAATACACTAAACCAGGTAAGAGTTTAGGAAGTCAAGCACTCCAATTTTAAAAGCCCAGACTTGACCATGCTTGCTCCTTCACTCTGCCTGTAACCAGGTAATTGCATATTGTTCTCACAGAGGAAACCTGATGCATAGCACGGACAGTACCTCAGGAAATGAATCACCCATGAAAAAAGACTTCAAGCACCGTTCATGGACACAGCACCTGACCAAGGCATGGGAAATGTTCAGCACCCAAATTTAATGGCATGGAACCTTTTGTGCAATCACAATGGAATTAAAATACCAAGTGCAGAAGCAACAATGAGAAATGTGCTTGACAGTAACAACAGGGCTATGTAAAATACCATAGAAAAGTAGGGGGGGGAAATTTGTTTCAGAAACAAAGACGCACAAAAATACCAAGTTCTCTGAGAAGCACCCAGGCAGTGGGCAGCACTGTTTCATCCTTCTCTAGATTGCACTTCAGAAGTTAGATTAAATTTTAAGTGTTTTCACTAGATCAAGAGACTGTATAAAAACACTTAATACAAACAGCCTCACAGTTTTCCTTTAGCCAATCCATTCTCTGGCATGTTTGCAGGAAGACTGAATAGTAAAATTTCAAAAGCAAGCCTCAAACAAACTGCATTAAAGCTGATGGGAAAGATCCAGCACCTACTGACAAAAAGCAGTAACACTGTGGTATCACTAATCAGGTGTATTGTTTTCAATTTAGACTAAACTCTACCTTCAGCAAGTTTAAATAAAAATGTTCCCACAAGGCTAGCCCGGACTCATTTCACCCCTGTAACATAGCACAATATACCTTTTACAGGCTGAGCTAACCTGTAATAGCAAGGCAGGTGTGTTCTACTCAGTTCCTACAGAACACAAAATGGGGCTTTGATGAGCTGAGAAGATGGAAAGGTAAAGAGATGATTAAGTGAGCTTAGTGAGACTGACTTTCTGTCATGGCCCCAAACCAACGGCTCTCTGCCCTTTTTCCTTCTGTCACTTTACTCACTTCAGCACTTGGAAAAGACCTAAATTTCACCTTTCCTGTTAGCATCTAGCTAAAAGTTGGAATTCACACAGTGTTAATTCAACACTTAAAATATACATAGTCTAAACAGATCAAAGGTCTCATCTGTCCTTTACACACTACGATTTAGGATTCATAATTGCAGAAATCACATGCAAAAAAGCAAAGAGACCAAAGCTCATACATTAGTAGATAACTGTATACTTCACCTCTCAGATAACAAGTCAAGCACAAGCCACAATACTTACAGCCCAAACCCCTTTTGCTACAAATCAGGCAGGGTGTCATTTTTCTATTCTCTGTGGCCCCAGCAGAACATATGGACACATTTTTCTTGCCTGAAAGTAAGTCTCAAGTCTCCCTCTCACCAGCCTATTTTTTTTTGAAACTTAAACTCAGTTTCTTCAAATTTCGTCACGCATCAGCATTCTTGTTCCATCTTCAAGTCAAGTATCAAAGCCAGACATATCTGAAGCCCCACTAATGCTGAGTAGTATACAATAACTACTCCTTGCACGTTGAATAGAACACTACCGTGTTCACATCTGAGCATGACTTTTCCCTTTTTTCTGTAAAACCAGACCACACTGACTTACTAGTCTGACCTACCATGCTTTCAAAATTACTTCTGCAGTGCTACTGCCTCATTAGTTTTGTATTCACGGACTTCATTTCCATGTCTTTGGTAAAAAGCATTGCATTTCAGTTAGTCTTGCTCTTTTTGAACATTTTTCCAGTTTAGAGACAAGGACCAGAATCCACAAATCATCTTGATAAAAAGCAACTGCAAGATCCAAATCTTGTATAGGGCATCCTGCTCATTACTATCAGACCCCATTCATGTCCTCCTTGTAAGACGACTGAAAACTAGCAGGCACTTTTCCTCAATGAGCTACATATTCACAATGATTTCATTTAGAAAATGCTTCGTCTCTTAATGACCTCCTTTTCTCGTTCAGTACAAAGAGAAGCTATCAAAGTGGTTCTCATTTTTCTTGCAATAGCAGAACACTTAAAAATGGAACAGGGAAATTAAAATTTTTATCCCCTGCCACCCTTCCAACTCTCCAGTGGCAGAGCTAGGAAAAAACTATTCCACCTTCTGCAGCAACACAGTAACACACGGCTATGGGGCTCGGAGACACACGCTACAGTTCTCAAGCTCAAAGCTTTCCTTCTGCAGCAGCTGCTGAGCCCTGCAGCCGGGCACATCCCCGGCCCGAGTGCCGTGACTCACTGCTGACTATCGACATCCCCACACACCCTCCGGAGCGGCCACTGCTCACGCACCGGCACCAGCCCCTCGCCTCCGCGCCTCCGCCACCACCAGGAAACAAAGTTCTCCCTCACGAGGAATGTGGTATTTCTTGTATGTATCACGCCTCGCACTCTACTCCACCGAAGACTCTGTGGCATTATTAAAAACAAAACAAACACGTATGGCAGCCCTAAGTGTGACACGACATCACGAACTGCGTCTGCTCTGAAGACATTCTGGGACGGAGAAACCGATTTCCGTGAGGCAGACACCAGAGCACAGAGCCTCCTTCGCCACCGGGGATTGCTCCGGGCGCTCTCCTTTCGGGAGAGCTGCGCCAAAACGCCCCGGCGAGGGCAGCGAGCGCCTGGGGAGCGTCGCCCGCCGAGCCGCCCCCTCCTCATCCCGGCCCCGCAGCCGTCTCCGAGGGAAATCTGCCCCGAGCACCTCCGCGGACGGACCCCAGCCGCTACCGCCCCCTCCGAGTCCCCTCACAGCCCCGCCACCCTCCGCCCTCACCGCCGCCCCGAGCCCGCGGCCGCCCCGCACTCACTTGAGGTGGTCCAAGGAGTGGATGCTGCGGGCGGCCTTCCCGTGCCCGCCGCCCACCCAGCTGCGGGAGCGGCCGAACATGCTGGCGGCGGAAGGCTGCTCCAGCCCGCGGGCCCTACGGCCTCATAGCCCNGCACAACGCATGCGCGGCCGGGGCACGCCGGAGAGCGCCGGCCCAGCCCCGCCCCCAGCCCGCCCCGCGCGCCTGCGGACTGCGAGTCCCAGGGAGCACCGCGGTGGGCGGGGCCAAACCCCCACACGGGCGGGGCGGGGTCTGCGCCGGGCGCGCTCTGCGGGCGGCTCGCTTAGAACAACAACGTGAGAGAGTAAATGTAGCCTCAACAACAACAAAAAAACCATTAAACGCGTGCTTGTACGTCCAAAATGCGTTGTAATTTAAAGTAAAATTTGGTGCCCGGCATTAGTTGTTCGGCTACCATAACCCTAACGGAGCTGTTCTGTGGGGTCAGCTCTTGTGCTGCAAGACGCAGCGTCAGAAATTCAGCTGCTGACATACCCCTTGCTGAGGTTTTTCCAGTAAGGATTGCACGCTTACTTTTTAATCGGCTTAAAAATTAAGGAAGAAGGAAGAGAACGAGACCACTGACTGTCTTGACCTAGTTTGGGATTTTATTTTTTTTGCTTTAGCCAGAGAAATAAACTAAATCTATGTAAAAGCTGAAGAGTTTGTCAGCCAGTATCAAAAACGCACAGACTCTAAAATCACGCCTTTGATTATATTTCGGCATAGGTAAAGCCTTGGTCAGCAAAGAAACACCTGCACCGCAGCCGAGAGGGGCCGGGGCCCGCAGTGCTGCTTCAGGAGGGCCTCGGTCACAGCAGAGGTCGTGAAACAACTTCCAGGGGCGAAGGCACAACCCAAACCTGCCCACGCTGCCCCGCTCCCCGGGCTGCGGCAGAGCTCGGGCAGGCAGGAGCGGGCAGGCGAGGAGCGCCTCTTGTCCCCTGCAGCCCCCGTGCAGCCGCAGCGGGACCCGAATGCCGGCAACGCGCCGGAGGCACCGGCGCCCGTCACAGCCGACCCGCGCCAGCAGCAGCGCGGCGCTGGTAAACAACGGCGGCGTGCGGCGGGTCAGGAGCGGGGCGGGGAGCGAGGGGTGGGCGGGCAGCACGGTCCTGCCGCGCAGGCCGGGCTCGCTGGCAGGTGCTCCGCGCCGACCTCCCAACGCGCCTGCGGGCTCCTTCCGCAAAGTTTGCGGGCGGGAGGAGGAGGAGGGAGCCGCGGCGGGACTGCAGCAGCCGGGCTGGAGATGCCGCTGAGCAGCCTCCTGCCAGCGGCGGGGCTGCGGCAGTGCCGCTGAACCCGCGCTGGCCGCCCGCCCGCCCGC
>VXAZ01001300.1:2179440-2305533 GCA_013399875.1 Gymnorhina tibicen | reverse complement strand
CCCGCCAGGGCGCATCTTTCTCCGGGGACTGAAGGGACCGAGCCGGCCGTTCCACGCCCCTGCGGGGCTCGCCTCTTCCCGCGGTCCGGATCCGGCTCCTCAGGGATTCTGCCCTTTGCTGCCACCGGGGCTGCGGCGTGCAGTCGTGCCCCGCTCCCGGCTCCGCCGCTGCCGCCCGCCCCCCCGCGCCGGCCGGGCGGGTCGGTGCCCGCTGCCCCCGCAGCCCCCACGGCTGCATGACCGCCGCGGTCTCGGCACGTCTGGATTCGGTGGAGTCCTGGGCCTTCCATGCGCTGCTGGTGCTGCCCTATATGTTTTACGTGGGCTTGTTCTTTGTCAATGTGCTGATCCTGTACTATGCCTTCCTGATGGAGTACATCGTCCTCAATGTGGGCATCGTCTTCCTGCCCGAGGATATGGACCAGGCTCTGGTGGATCTGGGGATGCTCTCCGACCCTGGCTCCGTGCTCTACGAGACGGACAGCGAGCTGGATGTCTTTGACGGGTACTTGGAGTGACGCCCCGGGGCGCTCCGAAGCGACTGAGCGGTGCCGCCGCCTGGCCCGGGGCAGGGGCCCGGCGTCCCGGCATGGCCGCAGCCCGGGGACCGCCGCGGCCCCGGGATGCCCTGGCTGCGTCGCGGCTCCTTCTGCGCAACATCTTCCCTTCCAAATGACACCCGCCCCGCCGGTGCAGGGGCCAGAGGGGACCTTCTCCGAGGGCAGGCCCGCGGAGAAGCAGAGGGCTCGCCAGGGAAGTAAGTAATTTCCTACTGTCCGGCCGGGGACAGCGCTCCCGGGGCAGCGGGCACAGCGCCGGGGACACGCTCCGCCGCAGCTCCCGGCACTGGCGAGAGCTGCCGGCAGAGGGCCGGGGCCGCCCCCGGCGCTTCCCCCGCCCGGTAGCGCCCGGGGGCCGGCGGGGCCCAGCTCCGTGTCCCCTGCGCGGCGGGGACAGCGTCCCCCTCCCGGGACCCATCCTCCGAGCCACTGCAGCTGTGCTGCTGGGGGCTGTCTGTACAGCCGGGCAGCAACTTTGCTGATCCGGTCCTGAAAGCAGCCCTGAATCTAAACGAGCATCCCGGTTAATATTCATTACAGTTCAGAGACCTTCCTCGAGCCAGAAATACATCTTAATTTGCTGCCCTTTAAAACCACTCTCTTGGATAACCACAAACTACCCAGCTCACCATTCTTCCCATTTTAGTTGTAGCACGAGGGTTTGCTTGATCAATTTTTTTTGTAGTTTTGAGTGATTCTAAAACTCTGGAAATGTAAGGATTTAGCATTTTAAAACACTGAAATGCATTTGGGAAGAAAAATCACTATTTCTAGCTAGGACTTTCTGTGCCAAATGTATGTTAATGAAAACATTCACAGTTTAAATTAAAATGTGTTAGCAAATCTGCCAGTAGATTTTTTAGCAAAATATTGTCTGTAAATCTGAAAATCGGTTCAGGATATCTTTTTTTTTTTCTGTTTGAAATGATGGAAATATGAAATTCAGTTATAAGGTTACAAATGGAACCTCAGTGACCACACTATACAAATACCAGTTAACGTCAAGCTATTTTAAGCAGTCTTCTAATTTAAAAAAACCATACAAACCTTTCCTGTAGTTCTGTCCTTCATATAGGTTAAAATTATCTCTTAAATGTTTCTAGTCAGACTCTATATAAAGCACTATTAGCTCACTTTGGTCAATAGTTTAGAAGGAAAAATTGGACGTTTTGGTGTTGGAGTAGCATTGATTGCACAAACACAGCTGAACAAGGCTTGGTCAGAGGCAGGTGGGAGCCTAACGAGGGAGTGAACAGATTTTGTTGCAACTGAAGAAATCTCACTGCATATAGTCACTGCAAATGGAAGTGTCTATGCCAACACTTGGTGGTCCATCCCAAGCAACTGGATTAGAATCTCTTCTGCTAGAATAGAAAGTGTGGAGCAGAACAATCTTCCCCACAAAACACTGTTGAGTACTTCTGCGGTTGTCTCCTCTTCCTCTTTTTCAGCTGGGCAAATAATGTACATGCTCTGTATTCCAGGAAAGAAATTCCTAAAAATTAATGGTAATGTAAGCAAAATCTTTGGTGCTAAAAACCATATCCATTTTCTTCCCCAAAATACCTTTCCCCAAACTCCAAATCTTACTTCTCCAATGCCGTTTAGTAGAGGGATTAAAATTAGTTCTTTTAAATCACGTTTTTTTTCTGTGTAGAATTTGTCATGATGAGTTGCATCTAGTTTTCAGGAAGACCTGAGGAGAGCAACAGACACAATTTTCCTCAGTGGGTTTTTCCTACTATATGAACATATAATTTGATATGAGCACAGTTCTGTTCAGTGTAGATTAATGGGCTTCTTAAAATTTTCCTTCATATTAATAAGGTAAGCTGCTCTGGAAGCTTCTTCCTATTCTAACTATAAAACCCTCCATATGCAGAAATCAAAATGCAGAGGTCTTCTCAAAACTCAGAAGTAAGGCTCAGTCTATATCCACTGTGAGCTAATGGAGCTCTGCACAGGTACCAGCTCCAGCCTCGATCTTTCATTTGGAAGCTGTCATGGTAGATGGTGGTTTCCACTGAGAATAAAATCACAAATCCCTAAAGTTAAAGCAATTTCTTAGGCATCAAAAATTCACTGTGTTTCATCTATTTATATATTTAATTATACTTACAGACGTAGCAACCAGGCCACAAATTGCATAATTATTTAGCTACCAGGCAAAGACTCAGCATGTCACCATGACAAGGGATTTGAGTTAATATCCTGGTTACAGGTTTCTTCACCGTTCTTGCCGTTCCTCCTCACCAGTTCCCTAGTAGCAAAGCAGGCAGAAGAGGGCCCTAATTTGGAGCTGTGTTTTCTGCTTTGGGAGCAGCAGTAAGGCACTTAAAGGGAAGATTTAAATTCCTGTGGTGCCTTGCCTGCAGTGACCCGAGTTCGCTGTGAGTTTTAACCCCTGCTCTCCCAGCCTGGCAAGGTTTCCCACCTGCCCTCTTCCCTTGCACCCTGAAGTGCTGAGGATTCACAAGACACTGCAGGAAGAATGGGTCTGTTTTGCCAGCAGTGATGAAAAATACATAGGCCTACTCTTTGCATTAAAGAGCAGGGTTCTTCATGTGACTCACCAGTGATTTCTGAGAACAACCAAAGAGCTATGATTAGCCTGAGCTGAAACCTTGCAGCGTCCTCCGTGCCTTTGGAAAGCGGTGCCTCGCAGCGCGGGGTGAGTGACGTGTGACAGGGAAACAGAGGGGGCAAATCCCAAGAGGCCGTTCTGCAGTATGTGGTAAGGCTAATTTAGATGTAAAAATAAAAGAACACGTGGATCAGAACAGCTCTGTGCTCTCTGGCAGCAAAACCCTCACTTGAATAAACTCAGTAGAAGCAAAATTATGTCCAAGTTTCTGAGGATAATTGGTGGCAGAGATTGAAGGCAGACAGCTAAGTAAGCAGCTGAAAAATGTTTCCTGGCCTATTCAAATGAAGAAATTCATCTGTGTAAACTGAACAGCATTGAGCTCGTTCGTGTCATCTACTGTTTTGGTGTGAGTGTGCCAGGTTATTTATTATATTTGAAGTCTCCTGGAATAAGGTCGTATGACTGTTCTCATACTTTCATAAAATCAGATGTGACTCATCACAAAGTACTCGTATCAGAAAGAAAAGGGCAAAAGTAATCAATAATGAAAACTGAACAAGAAATACTGAATTTATGTAATCTTACAGTACACGCTTTACCTGTATTTTTTCATAAGATGAATTATGATGAATATCTTCAGTGAGCAGAATCCAGCACTCAGAAAACTGTGACTCAGCACTTCCAGTGAATGCCAGCATCTAAATTCTGAATCAAAAAAATAGCGTAACTCCCCAGCTCATCAATATAGTGCCAGTTAGAACTGCAGGCTCAGTGTCTATGAGACAGCAACCCCCTGTGCCTCTGTTCTGAAACAGAGATGTCCTGCAAAGGACAGATCAGAAGAATGATGTCACTAGCACCGTCAGGATACATTTAGATGTATCAGAATCCACTTCCTGACTTCTTTCTTTTAGACTTTAAATATTAACAATAATGAACAGAGCAGTTTGCTACTTATTTTACCTTGCCATTTTTTCACTATTTTTTCCCCTCTTTGTAGAGATCTCCAAGGTGATTTGTTGACTCCATGATACAGATCACTTGGCTATTTTATGACTTGCAGTAGCAACAGGATTAACAGCAATTGCTATGACTTTTAGAACTGTGTTTTGAATTTTTAGATATTATTAAAATTAGTAGAAGTCCAGTGTTCAAACTCACCTGACAGCTCTGCTTTAAAGAGATGTGTACTTAACAGGAATTCCATTCTAGGTGGAAGGAAGACAAAATCATGGTTAACTGTTCAACTGTCCATACAGACTCATTAACCACAGCCATGAACAGTTCTAAGTGATTTTCTACCAAATGCATGTCTTTATATAATATAAAGAGAGTAAGCAGATTTTTCAAAAAGTTTTCCATATGCTGCTGTTAATAATGTAAATTAAAATGAGGCACAGAAATTAAACAGACGTTCATTTTTGATAGACATAGTTCAGGCCTGAGTATTGTATGTGTTAAAGGCCCCAGCCACAAGTAACTTTAAAGAATAATTTTTTAAGAAGTCTGTGGTTCTTTCCTATAAAAATGAAGCTTTCTGTAATAAATTGCTTCAATATGTGGCAATAGCCAATTACCACTTTTAAGCTGTCAAAGGAATTAAGAAACAAATCCAATTTAATTCTTCATGTTTGTTTCCTCTGGAGGAGGGGCACAGTGACACTATAGTTCAGCTAATAACTATCAATCCTAAAATAGAAGAAAAGAATAATTTGTTTAGAGACATTTAGTCTCTAGCTCTCTGCATTTGTCCCCTCATAACGATTCTATCTTATAAGGAGTACAGCTATCCCAAAGGATTAAATATGCACAAGTTGCTAAATCTTTCCAGTCTTTCAGGGAAACTGTCAGACTGTCTTTCTTTTCACAGTTGAATTTTACTACTTTGGCTACAGATTTGGAAAGAAAAAAAAGCTGAATAGTTTGAATGATGCTGTCTGAAGACACAAGCATGTGTTTAATATATGTGATAAAAGGCAAAGACAAATAGGAACCATGTATGGGAAATAATGGTATAATGGAAAATGATGACGTGCACTGAGTGATTGATTGCTGGGGAAAACTCGGGGTCAGTTCACAGACTTAAGGCTAAATACTCTTAGCAGGGCCAGAAAAAAAGACCCAAGGGTTGCCCAGGCAGTAGAGCCCAAATAGGCCATGAGATCTGAAACACTGCTGCAGAAAGTGAGGAAGCAGAAAGCAGACAGTGTCAGGAGGTGAAACAGAGTCACACCATGTGTTCTTTGCTTCAGCCTCCATTGTGAGGAACAGTAACTTCAAAGGCAGAATTTACAAAGATATCATGACTGAGCTGTTAATTCTAGAGTCATACTATTGCAGCCATACTGTTAGTCCTTGCAGGTACGTTCTAGGCTATTGAAAGTTCTAGTTCTGGGATTTTAAAAATACATAAAAATATTTTCTACCTCTTCATTGTCCACTATTTTCTGAAATTTTTAAAATTTTCTGTTGAAAAATAGGTTCTCATGAAATTTGAGGGACAGATTCCTAATCTGAAAATTAGAAAGGCAGGATTGAATATCCTGGCCAATTGTATAACTTACACCCCATTTAATATCTGCCACAACAAAGTACAGTTTTGGACTAGCAGCCCTACAGCAGTGTTTGGAACTTCCATTAGGCAGCTTTACACTTTGCTTTGGAGGCCCAATACATTTTGCTGTGCTATTTTTAAGTCAGCCTAGAATCTGATCCACACTGCAGAATACTAACAACCTCACTGAACTGTCTGCTGTAGATCAGTTTTTAGTTCCACTTGGAAAGCAATCAGATAAATATGAAATGAGTAATGTGGTAGAGCTGCTGTTCCCCCTTTTCATGTTCTCATTTTAAGAGAAAGGATTTTGAGCAGATGTGTTCTGTTAGCAGGTACTGTAGCTGACAGACATTTGACAGAAATGCCTCACTGGACACAAAAGTGCTTCTTGTTTCTGACCTAGTATCTACAGTGAGTGGCACACAGGAACATGTGAAGTGTTGTGATAAGTCAGACCACGATCCCACAGCCCTGGGTTCTACCTCTGGGAGAGCACATCTCCCTGACCAAAATCTGCAGGCTGCTCTCTGTGCTTTCCCAGATCCACAAGGCAGAATGCAGGATGTTAGAGGGCACGTTGTTGCCCAGCCGTTTAGCAAATGTTTTCCAAACCTGCCACCCTTTGCCCACTCAGTGTTATGAAATCCCTCTGGATTTCCTTGCTATCAGTACAGGATCTGAATACTTGAAAGAGCTTATTTTCTGCAGTCTTGAAGATTTCTCTATTCATCCTCTTCTCTGAGTCAGTAATGGTGATGAATAAAAATTGGTCCCCAGTATACCCTGCTACTGAGTTCTTTCCTACCAAGCTTTATTCTTTGCTTCCAATCTTTTAATCTGCTTGCAATAAAATAATAAAATAATCTGCTTTTTCCATAAAAGAAACTTTCCCCCAGTCCTGTGCCAATCTGTTTGCTTTTGGCTTCCTGTAATGCCTTTGTTAATGACACTATTGCTCTGTCTGTCCAAGCTCATGCAGAATGTGTGACCATCACAGTTCATTCTTCATTCAGAACCATAAAGGGGAAGAAGGGAGGAGCTGTCCTTCCAGAGACTTGCTGCACACAACACAGAAATGTCCTGAGCTGCAGGCAGCCAGGGGACCTGCTCTGTGGTCTTCTGTACCTCATCTCCTCCTCAGCACAGACTCGTCCCCACTCATCCTCTCTCAGGGCTGCACCGTTCTGCACTGTACTAATCAGTCATCTGTAAAAGCACAAGACCAGATGGATACTGTCACTAGTGCCCAGCACCTTCGTAATCCACAGCTCTGGTTCTACTTAAGAAATCTTCTCAGCCTTGTGTTTACCTCTGATGACAGTAAAAAATCACCTCCTAATAGCAGTTGGATACTTTGACTCAGTCAAGGCAAGTGAGATAAACTGGGGTAAAGCAATATAACGGTAATTTATTCTTGGCAGTAAGACCAAGAAGTTACCCCAAAATGTTACTTAGCTCTGTAACTACTTACCAGTAGATCCAAAATAGTTGGAACAATGCAACTCCAAAGTAGAAGAAAAAGTGACCAAAATCAGAGACTACATCAAATGTAGGCAATACATAATTAACACAATGATCCAAAAAATGAAACCACTCCAATGAACAATATCTAGTCAAGATAATGTAGCCAGTTCAAACATTAGTTTAAATAAGTAGGTCTAATGATATCAAATCTGGATGAAATAGGTTACCCAACTGTGTATCACAGCTGGTTTTACTCTTAATAACATCCCTTAGTAATCGATGTGATGCACTGTGGTTCACAGCTTACTCTCATGCTGCTCACACTGGTATCTTCATGGCTCTGTTAAAATTCCTGAGGACTGGTGTGCTCTGATGTTAATAGAAACTGTGACATTGATTTCTCTGAAAGGTTCTGCAGGTCTTTACTTCTCAAAGAATTATTACCCATAGTCACAAAAGGGGTTGATTTTTCAATTTTTTTTTCCAATAAGTCAACAACATGGTGCTGTATGTCACATACTCAGTGACTTTTCTGTTCATTTTAGGTATGGAGGGTTACTCTATATTTATGTTTTCTTTTAAACAGATTCATTAAACACCTGAAATGGATTATGAGCAGGCTAATGGATCAAGTCCTGGAAAGAAACTATACTCTGAAATGTAGAGATGAAAATAAGGACAAGAGAACAAGAAGAAGAGTTGTCATCAGACCTTGTCAGTTGTGACTTCTCTTCATGGTCTTTGCCTCTTGTGTGTGCACTAACTGCAGTGATTCATGCACCATACTGGGCTTCCATAGGTAATTCTGGGATGGACTGTGTGAAAAAACAAGGTAAACTATGTTCCATTATAACAGAAAATCAAGATGTTACTCAGATTTGATAAACTTTTGAATAACTACCATGTCACCCAAATGGACACACTCTACATATAGCTTAAGCCAGTTTTACAATCACATATTGAAAATTCTACCAGCCCGTAGTTCAAAGGCAGTGCTTTCTCAGGGGAAAATATGCTGGAGTGACTGACGGAGGTTCTGTTCAGGGAGTATTATGGCAAGAACTGTGCTAGTAAGATATTTTATTTAAAATGAGAGTTTTGAAATAGATCAGAGAGTGAATTTTATATAAGTTAGGTGGATTCATTATTTAACACAGGATACTTTGCAGATTGTTTAAGCTCATGTTCCTATGTGCAGATGTGAAAGCAATACAATAAAGACTGACCTTTTCCATGAAAAATTAAGCAGTTGCGTTGGAGTTGTTATTTTTCAGCTTGAAAATAAAATAACTGAAATACGCTTTCAAGGAAATTCCAGTTTTCCTGCAGGTACCTGCAAGTAGATCCAGATTGCTGAGATGGCCAGCAGGTAGGAAATCCTTCTCATGAACAACTACTTAAAAAATCAGACCTGAACTAAAACATCAGGAACTGTGGTGGGGGGAACCCACATGTTATTGAGGGCAGGCATTGGACTGGTTTTGTTTTACTGTCATTATGCTTTTTAGAAAAGTCTGGTTTTTGTAACTGCAGTTGTTAAACCAAGTTGATGTGTCAAGAACATTTTGGATAAAGCAGAATTGCAAACAATTCTGCTGACACTCTCTGCGTGATGTCTGTCCTCTGCAGTCTGTCTGCCATCTGCTCCCAGCGTGGGCTCCCCCATGCAGACAGATGGTGTCAGGAGTCTCTTGACAGCCAGGATGAAGGAACAAGAGGGTGATGGTTTAGATCCCCCATGAAACAATGACAAACTTGTGTATCCTGATACTCCCAGTGTGTTGCATTCAAATAGCACAGTTTAGCTCCTAGGCAGTAGAAATTAGCTCCCAGTTCCCAAAATTCTGTGCTCCAAATGCAATTTTCAGCTGCTTCTGCAAGAGGGGAAGCACTGGCACCGAACCAAGGAGTGTTTCTCCAAGATACGTTTCATCAGGTGCAGTTCAGGACCTTTAAACACTGACACATGTTTTATTCCATGCAATACCTGGACAGCAGTTCAGGAGTGAAGTCACTTGGGGCACAATATTCTGCCACACAAAGATACATTTAGGGATGATAAGTCCCCATTTAGGTACCTACAGAAAGAATAACCGAGTTTAAAAACTTGTCAAGCTTGTGTTCATGTGCCCATTTGGTACTAACACAGGAAAGGCTGAATTTTGCTACTGAAGGGGGCATTCCTGATGCCTCTGTAATTATTAATTCATAGTGTTCACAGAGGTGGCTTCACTAGTTTTTCAGGGTCCCACATATGCAATTTTAAGAATATGGTTCAGTTTGTCACTATTGGTACTTACTGCAGTACCTAGTAGTTTGTAATAAATTCTCTGCAGTGGGTTTGTGTCACAGTGCACAATAAAGCAATACAAATTTCACTGAGTCAGTCACTCTGGAGATTCTGAATCTTAGATCAAGATTTCTCATTTCTCAGAACAGCTCAGCTTCCTGCATTTAAAGGATGGGGAGAGTGTTACAGGCTCTGACTACCATGATAACACAATCCTTGGCATTTTAGCAAGGTTTCTTTGACAACAAAAAGAGATGGACATAAAGAGAGCTGCATTTTTCTCATCCTAAAAGATTTTTTAGAACACAGGTTTGATCACAACAGCTTCTTTGCGGGTAGCCAGTGAATTCAGTCTCTATATACAAGGCTTTCACTTGAAAAAAACATTTTAGAGGAGCTTGGTGCCATAAGAATATCCAGACTTTGAACCAGGATTAATTTTAGAATTTTTAACTGCAAAGATTTAGAAAGGATGAAAAACCCTTTTTGCTTTTATTAGCAGGCGGTCTCAGTCAGCACATTTGTATCTCCTGATCCTGAACTTAAAGTCTGTCAGCTGGCATTGCAAGATCCTGTTCCTGTTAAGAAAGAATTATTTCTCCATTTCCAGACCACTGAACTGTTAAGTGCCAGCAGGACCATCCTGCCTGCCTCACACACAGTGCTTTCCATTAACCTGCAGTACGAAGCCCCAAGCCTGTTACTGTGTCAGAAGCCAGCAGTTTCTGTGTGGTTTCATAGTGTTCCCAAGAGAAAAGTCAAAGTAATTTTCAATAGGTATTACAAGGGACTGTTAAACAGAATACTTACTTTTATTAATACTTTAAAAAAGGTGTGTAAAGACAATCAAAACACTGTATCAAAATTTAAAATTTGTACATTATAAACACACATCTCCCACTAACTCGGAGAACAGCAGTACACCCAACATGATTTTAGCAGTCCAGACAGCATCCTGTAACATTCAGCTGCCTGTGTAATATTTAGCACATTCTCAGACTCAGTCATGGTAAAGTGCAGCTGCAGAATATATCCCTAAAGGGGCATTTGTCATCCAAAGCTTAGTTAAGAGAAGCCAAGACAAGGGCTCACCATGGACGTGCATGGCTGAAGTGCTGCAGGCTGATGGGAATATCACACAAGATTTGGCTCAAACTCCCTCCTATTCAAGCAGCTCAAAGAGGAGAGTATAAGTAAGATTTTTTATCCATGGCTCTGGCTAGAGTTTGGCTAGAGAGAAGAACCATGTAGATAAGAAAAATACCACATTCTAATTACAATCATATTCTCCACAGAGTTTTTCCACCTTGCTCTCTATTCCTTCACATGTTGTGTCTGATTCCCTGCTCTCAGAAACAACAAACAGACCTTCCTTCCCCCCTTCTTTCTTTAATTTATCCACTCTCTGTAATTTGTCCATGTCCCTGCTGTCAAGATTCTGCAGGCACGGAAACTTAAGCAGAGGAGTAGAATTTGCTGGAAAGAACATGAAGATTGTGGTTCTGAACTGTTTAAATTGGGGACTTTTTAAACACCAAGAAACAGAGTCTTTGGGAGGTTAGTTGAGAGATTCTCGTTTGCACAGATCCTTGGGTCAGTATTGTCAGTGCTTCCTAGCAGAAGAGATTTCAAAGAGGTTGCTGAACTAACCCTGAGCTAACTGTGAAGTAGAGACTTCCCAGTTTGAGCATTTTGAGCATTCCTAGGTTTTTCCATCCCTTTTTGTTGTTCTGTCTCAGACTGGACAGGAAGCCAGAATGGTGGTCCTGACCTGACAATTGCCTCTGTACAATTGTAAGTTCTCTTCATGTTCACAGAGCAGAAATAAAAGAAAAAAAGAGACAATTGGTTTTCTCTTGCAGTCAGCAGGAAGAATATTTGGCCCACATATGATTGAGAGCAGCAGCATAGTCATGATAGTGCTTTGAAATGTGCTTTTGTCTGTGATTGCCTGGTTTGTCATAACTCTGTACCAGAAAGCCACATAAACCACACACAGTAGTGATATCACTGTCAAGTATAAAATCGGTGCTTGTAAACATTTATGCTGCCAGCTGCATTTAAGAAATTAAATACCAGTCCAGGTAAATGAATTTAAAATTCTCATTTGAGACGAAGTAAAAACCTTCAAAGATTGTCACTCTGAGGATTTGTGCACAATAAACTGGCTATTTCTATCCATTTAGATTTCTGCAATAATGTTAGAAAAATCCTTCATAGTTTTTCACTTTTAATTCCTTTCTTTTTATTACTTCTTTCTTTTTTTTCCCCCAATCTTTCTGAAGGATTCTGTAACAAGTCATAGAAGATATGCTTCTATCCCTTAAGGCAGCATTGATTATTAGCATGAAGAAAAGAGTAACTTCTAGATTCTTATGGATAATCTTATAATATCAGAACATTTTCTAGGCCTGATGATTATTTTTATGCTCTTCACCCTAGTGCTTCAAATCAGGCTGTACAGACAGGTGAAATCTGTAACACTGAGCTTTAAAAGTCCAAAATCAACAGACCAAATTTGATGGCAGTTACCACTGGCACCATGAAACAATCAGATTTGATCTGTCAGTGTTTCAGATGTTGCAGGTTGAGCAGCTTTCAGTTTGCTCTTCGATGAATCAATGATGGAATTTTATAGTATGAATATCCTGGTGGTTCCTGGTCTCCTTTAATGGTGGTCACAGTATCCAGATGCTCTTTTCATCTTTGAAATTTGATGCTGCTTAACTCTTTATCACTTCAGTAGAAATACAGTTGGGCCTTTGAACAGCATTTAAAACTTTGTAATTCACCCAGTTTAAGCATCACTTAGAAACTTAAATGCGACTTTTTTGCAACAAACATGAAAACACCGATTCATAAAGCAGCAAGAAGACAAGAAAGCACAGAGGACAGTCCCCCTTCTTCTTTATGACACCTGTGAAATGATGAAAACAGAACATTAGATGTGCACCCATCAGACTAATCACCATTAAGATTACCAAAATCATAGATTTAATGAGCTCTGTAAACAGACAACAGCGACTGGTGGATGCTGAATGTTTCAAGGTTGGCAGACAGGATCCAGACTTCCTGCTGCCATTTATCCTCAGTGCTAATGCAGGTTTCCTCACAGTGTTCATATCCCTAATATCTCCTTTCTCAAGTAGGTAGCGTTTTTCAGCAGGACAAAGACTTAGTTGACTGTGGGCTAGTAAGGAGCACCACAATTGTTCACTGCTGCTCTGTAAAGCTGGTCTGTGAAGCTGCTGCAGCACCTGAATCTTCCACAACCTGTAGCCAGGTCAGTGCCATGCAAACGGCCCAGCCTACATCTGGTGATTACTGCACTGAGAGTAGGAGCCATGCAAAAGCTTGGCTCACTGCATTGGTCCAGGGAGCCACTGGCAACTGCAGCCATTCCATGGCCAGGCCCATTCAAAGCATGGCTCATGCAGCTGGTGATCACACTGCAATTTGTTTTCTTGCCATCTAAAGAAAGCTGGAGCACGTCTGATATCTGGCTTGAGTCTGGCATCTCATTCTTCTGGGATCATTTCACTGATGCAACTTGCATATTTTTTTTTAAGAGCAAGAGGAAGCACATGGCAGAAAACTGGAAACAGAAATCCTGCACAACCCCCCCAACATCCCATCCTGGCTGCAGCTCCTTCAGTCCAGGACCATCAAGGCAGTCAGATCCTGGTAATCACTGACAAACTTATTAAATTCTTCACAATGCAATACTGCGAGGATCCTTGAAACTGTGCAGGCAGAATCAATGAAGTAAAAGTGGCTGCCAGTGGCTAAACCACACAACAAGACTGAGAACAAGGAAATTAGGAGGGAGTGTTTTGCTCTGAGTACAGTACAGGTACAGCTGCATAGTGAGACAAGCAGCTGTTGAGGGTTTGTATTAAACAAAGGAAAAGTGAAAGGGCTTACTAAAAATCAACACAAAACAAGCTCTGAGGAGTACAGAACTCATGTATTACACATGAGAAGTACACAGAGCTTTAGTTTTCTGCAACAGAAAAGAGGAGGTAAGCAGGGCAGCTGCCAGTCACTGAACTGGGCTGGACTGGGAGTTCTAGAAGTCCATTTTTCTTAATATAGCACTTGCAGTCTGCTAGTGCAGCTGCCAGGGAGGTGTGGGTTGCAAGGTGAGTGCAGGAAAGGGGGCCTGATGTGACATTGATCTGTGCCACTCTAGGGCAGCATCTCCAAACTTGTCCATGGATACATGGATGCTGTTACTGTGCGCCAGTGAGCCTGGAAACAAACCTGGTTGTCTCAGGCAGACAAGGCTTATGTTACCTTTATGGAATCCTCTGAATCTACACACTGATCCTGGAGTCCAGCTGGTGAAGGTGTTCAAGAACTCCATAGGGAATTGTGGGATTCCACATCCTGTAAGGGCAAATTCAGAAAGGAAAGAGATTTTAAGAAGAGTAATTTGTTTCACCTCCTTTTGGTGTGTTTGGTATGTTTGTGGCTTTTTTTGGTTGCTGTTGCTGTTTTCTTCTTCTTTTTTTTTTTTAAGTTGTCTTTCCCTTTGACTATCATGCTATGAAAGTATATAAGCTATGGAGCAAAGGAAAATGCATTTTGATTTAGAAAAAAGCAGTTCAGCACTCCATAACCTTGTTGACTCTGGTTACAGGACACAACTGCACTCCTATCTCTGTAACTGTTCTCGAAGTTTCCTTCAAACTCCCTTACTCTGAATGTGTACCGGTAGCTTCAGTCTATTTAACCTCTAATGATGGCTGCTCATTGTTTATCCCCCAAACACAAGTGGTGCAGCACAGAGTAGGTCTGGTTCTCTAGGAGGATAGAAGATTAACAAAGGGAGGCTCAGTGCAAACTGTTTGAGGCAAGACAAGCTCGACTGCCTGGGACCACTGGGAACTAATGCAGCTGAAAACCAGAGATGACGTTTTTTAACATCTCTGCTTTTGTATTTTGGTGATGTCTTCTTTTGTGCTTCTTATAAATCTGACAAATACAGAAGGCAGCTTTAGCATGATCTCTAACCCAGTTTTACAGGATGAAGACACAGCAAACAGCCTGTCAAGAGACTTACACCAAGTTCTTTATGTGGGGACATTTTCGTAGGCTGTCAGTCAGCTGCTGCGCTCCAGCACCAGTTATTTTGTTATACTGAACACTGAGGAATAAAAACAACTTCATTAATCCAAACCAAGCTGTGTAATCAAACATTTAATTCAAAATCAAAAATACTATATAGGCTAATCTGCAGATGGGGTAAGAATGAAAAAAGGAAAAAGCCCAAAATAGGTAAGTCAAAAAACCTGTAATAATATACTGAAGAGGTTGAATGGAAACTTCATTATGTTAGTTCATCTGAGGGATTCCTTTTTCTATATATCTAAGGTCATTCTCCCGCTCCCTGTGACCCTATTCTCCCACCTTACCACCAATATTTTTGGGTTTATGGTGAAATGTTCCTTAATCCTTTCTAATCACTGACTATCTGGACTCTGCAGAAGCACATTTTCCTGTGAAATTTCCCCAAAATCTTTCTCAGTTTCTGTCTCCTCTAAAGCCAGACACAGAAAATTTGTGTTTTCAGTCTCCAAGAAAGAAAGCTTTCCTGGGCCATCTCAAAAGATTTCATACTCACTCCAGCACTCTTAAAGATGTCATTGCAGGAAGAACCTTTGCCAGATTTTCTGCTCCAAAATCACAAATGTTGTTATTGTACAAGCTGCAGAAAACCAGACCAGTATAGTCACAATTGAATAATGGATAATGTAAACAGATGTTGGATCAAGGGTTTTCAAATACGGTTAGTACATCTTAACTTTCAATTTGTCCTGATTTGCAGTTAAAGTTTAAAACACACATTCATATTTCCTGTATCAAGTAAGGCAAATGGCCACATCCTTCTTCACCTCACACAGCTACAGCAAAAATAGGTCTAGATTCTATTATTCTATGGATAATAAGAACATACCTGTGTACATTAGATTAAATTAAAAATATGCCAAAAAATGAAGCTCAAAGGTTTGGGGTGCAGCATTTAAAAGATTTCCACATCACCAAATTACTCCAGAATTGCACAGCAGGTTTCTTGCATTCCCTACTTCATTCAGGCCTGTGCCAGATATCCCAGTGCAGTGGGATGGAGCATTGTCCCTATACCAGCAAACACAGACAACTTTGGGTTTGCAGCAGATGGTGGCCCTGGGTGCCTGTCTGTGCAGGGCATGATTCATAAGTGGATATTATGGACTGGATTTAAAAATCAGCCCAGTCCTTGCTATATTCCTGAGATATCCTTCTGTATGTCTGTCGTATTTCTTCTCTTCTTTCTGAAGACTCTATGCAAGAACGAAACCAAAAGCTTGGCTGCTGCAGTGTTACCTCTTTGCCCCATGTTCAGTAGTTTCTGACAGAGACAGCAAGGTGTGTTGTGCAAAAGAACTCAACAGGATACAACTACTCACCTTAGTGTTTTTAAGGAAGACAAGGAAGGGAGAGCTGTAGCGAGGTTCTCTGCACCCAGGTCTGTTATTTTATTCTGTGACAAACTACAGTAAGTGAGATCACTTTGTTAGTTGAGCACATTTATTCTATTTTATCACAATGTGGGGGAAATTAATTTTCAATTGTTTTAAAATATAATTTGGACAGTCTGTTTAGACCAAATGCAGAGAAAAAGGCAAAATAGAGCCCTTGAAGGGAAGTCAGAAAGGATTAACCTATCTGTCTAATGAATGTACCCATGTATCTGCATAGGCTCATTGGTCTTCCATGCCCATGGGATACTTTTGCCCATAATTGTTAACACACAGTCCCTTTAAGCCTCTAGGTTTAATCTGTTTCTTTTGAAAATTTCCCTGAACTGTTAACCTTGCACTTACTTTAATGTTTCCAGTGATGTCAGGGTTGGAAAGACTTCAGATAGACTTTTTGCTCCTTCATCTCCTATGCCATTTTCACTCAGAGCATCAAGGCTGTGTGATGACAAAGAGAGAATTAGCTTCCCTTTTAATCTAAATTTTTGTGGTTTATTCACCTCAGAGACCACTCTATCTATCTTGAAAAGCTTCTTCTCTGCAGTAGCCTCAATCAGCATGAAGCATCACACAAATTACAGCTTCTCTAATAAGCAACTTTCTGCTGCCCAAATTTACAGCCTAAGAATTTTTTTTTACTAGTTGAATGGCTTGACCCATTTCCTTTGATATGCAAGATTATTAAAATGGTTATGAAATAGCTGTGTTCCAGCTAAGCTGAAATGAGATTTCCTGTGCACACAAAAATACAGAACTGACAAAATCCAGCAGAGGCTGTAAATCCGTGCTTAAACAGCTCCTTCTCCAGAGAGGGGGTATTAAAAATGAAGTTTTTCCTCACATCAAGTCACGATTTCAGATACTGGATCCCCTTCTAATCTGACAGATAATGCTGGGATATATTGGACATATTTCAGTTTTAGAGCTTTACTGTTTTCCTGAAAAATCATGAAAAGGCCAGATACATTACAGACAAATGGCCAACGGGCTGAGTAAGGCCAAAGGCCCTCTCAAAACCCAGCACCCTTCCCACGGATGCCGTGGCACAACATTGACTACTGCTGGTACCATTGTTTCTAGTGTAAAGGAGCTTAAAACTACAAGAGAGTTGGTTTGTCATGGATGTTCTGGAGCTCCAGTGAAGACAGAAGTCACTGCAGGCAGTTGATCACTGGTGGGGCAGGAAGTGGGGAGCACCCAGGGTCTGTACTGAACCTTTAACCACCCAGGAACACTCCAGGAAGGGACTGAGGGGTTCTGAACAAACCACCACCAGGTGTGTCAAGGGAGGATGGGGAGTGTCAGCTTTCAGTCTGCTGTTACAGTCTGGGAATGTTTCTGCAGTTCAGTTTGGTCATCAAACAAGGACTCTTGTTGGCAAATAAAATGTTTCTTGGGTACAAGAGCTCCTCCATCATCAAGGGCTGCTGAGGAGAAGCACTGGCAAAGTTAATCTTTAGCAGAACTCACTCTAAATGCTGAAGTGATGGAAATGCTGTAAGAATTTTCACGAGTTTTAGCAATCCTTGAAGGCCACATGCTGGACCCAGCCTGGAAGAAAATACAGATGCAGCAGGTTTTTCACATGCTCACAAGCAGCAAAACTCATGAATTTTTAAGTTCTTTCCCTGCAGCCCCCAATATAAACTAGTTTACACTCCTCAGAAGCAGCCATTCCCTACCACCTGCCCCAAGGAATTCTGCTGTGAAGCCTCCAGATGAGGACCAACAAGGCTAAGGTCAGGCAGGATAGAGCTTGCACAGCAGTAGTGGGACATGCATTTACCACTTTTTTGTTCCTCTTTCCAAGACTCATCTCACTTGGTTTAGATTCTTGTATTTCTGTTCTTTCTCTACCTTTTTCAGGTTTTTCATTTTAAGTATAATCTTGAGATAAAATATATATCTATCTCAGTATAACTGAAATGAAAACAAAATTATTTTTCCCCCAACTAATGCAAATTCAGCCTAACTTAAGATCAACATTTTACTGCAGCTTAAAGCATAAATTGCACTTTGATATTCATGCTCCAAGCATTTGTCTCTCAGATCCTATTGGGAGTTTCTTTGTTATCAGAACAATTTCAGCTAGTTAAAAGGATTAGAATTTTGAACAAAATTTAAATAAAGGGAAATAGGAAGAGGAAAGGAGGAGAGAAAGCAGCATAAAATCAGAAGTGAGGCCAAGCATAGTTGTCCCAGGTTGAGTTAGATCTGCAGAGCAGGAGACAGGTGAAGACCTGATGAAAATTCTCCATTGCACTGCTGCAATTTCTGCCCAAATGAATTCACATTCTATGGCAGGATATTTTGAGCAGTAGAACAGCCTTGGAGGCTGCTTACAGTTTGGGGGAAAAAAAAGCAGTGTTACTAAAACCTCACTTTTAAAGTAGTGTTACCAAGTCAACCTTCTGTCTTCCAGGAAAGGGTGCTAAATAATTTATTTGGGAGGCATTCTCTGATGCAATCCTCTCATGCCCTTAGCTCTGATAGGGTAGAAAATTACATCAGAAGACTCAGATAGAAAAGTTGAGTGTTTCTGGGGGGAAAAATAATTCCTAAGTAGTTGGATCCCAGTCAAGATGTTTTATGCCTTGTGGCACAAGATGACACCTGATGGCAAGGAGGTAACTTGTACTAAAACCAAACAAAATGGGTAGAGCCCTACTGATATGTATCACTGCAGGAGCCAGAAATGATGCTTTTTGAGTTTTGGCCATAACTTAGTAAGTCTAGTTCAGAGAATAGCAAGATAGCAATAAATGGGGTTCACTTAATGCTTTACCATAAGCTGACTATACATCAGTGCAACGGCTGGAGCCAACATCCATGACTGCTCCTCCTTAAACACGACCATCTCAATCAGTAGAAGTTTAGCACTTACGCAAATTCGAGTTTTCTGAGGTTTCTGATGGCAGGAATTTCATAGCGGGTGCAAACAGATGCTTCTTCCACACTAAATAAATCACAGTAGAACCAGAGTATGATAAATATTTTAGCAGCCAAAACGGTGCCTTAAAAATAATTTGTTAGCAAACTTTTACAGAAAATAAACCATTGTTGCCTTAACTGAGGAACCAGGAAACCTCAGAGTAACTTCTGCTCCAACCTTTCTTCAACTGAGTAATTTCAATCCAATAATTGCCTTTCACAGTGCAATTGTTTGCTCTTTTTCCAATAAAACTTCAAAATACACTTTTCTAAATCAACTATTTTCTGTCAAACATGAAACTGTTTTGTCTGTATTTTAACCAAATACTCCACCTGTGTTAAAATGGAAGTCATCATTAAAAAAACCCCAAACAACAGAACTTTATTTCTGCGTGGTTTTAATTGCAACCAATCCTCTAGCTACATCAGCAGCAGGCATGGAACACATGGTTTCTAGACCATGTAACACAAGCTTTTACCTCCTGGGCTAAAGGACTGACTCAGGCCATTTGGGACCAGTGCAAAACAGGCTTTCATTTATGCCCAGGTGCTACAGGGGAAAGAATCAGCCCAAGTTATGTAACTGAGAGCAATTGGAAGATGGCACACTCAGAGATTAAAGAGAGATGACAACTGGGTTTTTTATTGGCAGTTCTGATGACTGCTCTGCACGGTGCCATCATTGCTCCTCCCTGCCATGACAGCCACCTCACATCAGGGCAGAAGAACCCCCTGAGATGACACAGGAGCTTGCACTGCCTTAGTTACTTCTCCTCTGGACAAGCAGACAGCTCCATTGTCCAGCACTGGTAGCGAAACTCTGTTTTCATAAATTGCTGGTGTAAGAGGAGTTTTGATCATAAATCATCCTACCAATTAATCATCTTCTCCTGCATCTCTACAAGGTCAGAGAGGTCACTGATGTCCTTCATTGTCCTTGCCTTAAAGGGATCAAGAACAAATTTCTCTGTGGATGCTTTCAGCAGTTCGTAGTCTTTTGTCTGTTCTAAAGATTTCCAGAGCCTGACTGTGTCACTGAGGGAGGCCCTGTGAAGTGACAAAACATGCAAAACCAATAGATGTGAGTGCTGTTGCATGAAAGTGTCATCTACGCACAGTGCCACGGACAATGCTATGGGGTACAGAGTGACCAACCTGAACGATGTCACATTCCTTAGGCTGACCAAGGCTCGCAGCCCTTGCATGTCAATGCCGCTGTTTCGCAAATCCAAGGAAAACTCTTTTCTTGACCTTTTCAAAATTGAGTGCAGTACATGGACATCAGGTGGTGTAAGACCTATGCCCAGAAAAGACAAGTCTGGCTCGAGTCTTAAGGCCACATGCTGCAGAAGATAATTGTTCTGTGTTTCATAAACACAACGTAAAAGCTCCAGCAACCTCTCTGGACAGAGAGTATTAATCTGCAGCCTTCTAATGTATTTCAAGAGTGTTTTTTGCTTCTTGGTTGATTGTTTTGCATCCTCATTTGAAAGAGAGCAGAAGTAGGGGTCATCCTGGAGAAACATCAAACCAGCCAAAAATCGAGGCATTAAATCTAACCAGTTATAAGGTTTTTTCTTCTTGGATAGAAAAGACAGGTACTTTGTTAGATTTTTATCCCTGAGTTCTTCTGCTAACAAGAGGTGAAGTGCACACAAGAAATTCTGAATGGCAAAATCAGAGAATGTGCTCCCAAATTCCTCTTCTTCACTATCTGAATGTCTGGGGAGCGCAAATGGCAGGAAAAACCCATACTTCAGAGCAAACTCTTTAACTTCCGTTGAAGGAAGCAGATCGCTTTTCATGGCGCTTTGGTGCTTCTCTCCAAGACACCAGGCTATACGGGCTAGGGTAGCAAGACTCTCTTGATTTTGTGTGGTTGTAACATCTGTTTGCATAATCATTATCTTCTGCTGAAAAAATTTCAGGAAGACTTCAGTAAGAGTTGAAGGAAGGCTTTTCTCTCCCACTTCAAGTACTGTCTCACAGAGAAAACAAACAAATCTACACATAACAGGGCTGTAACAATGACTGAACAAGTACTCACACTCTTTGATTAATTTCAGTGCACTATCACAGTAGGGTGATTCTTCAAAATATTTGGTTATGTACAATTCTCTCTGCTGAGGGGAAAACCCTACTATTTCAATAGTCTTATCCACTTTGGACATGCACTGGTACAGTTTGTCTTTTGGTCTTGCTGTAAATAATAAAGTACAGCCATTGAGTATCTTTTTTTGGATGAGTCCTGAAAGCAGCTCCTTTATACTGCACAAATCCTTTTCAGGCTGGCTGGCTGAGCAACGAGGAAAATTCTCGTGATCATGCAAGCCTTTAAAACCATCAAAAACCAGAAGGACTTTAGCAGGATTTTGCAATATATACTCAAAGATCTCTTTGCTTCCCTCTTGAGGTTTTACAAAAGAATCAAGCAGCAGTTCCTTCAGGCTGTATTGCTTCTCAGGCAAGCTTATTTGTTTGCAGTCAAACCAAAATACAAATTCAAACTGAGAAAACTCTCCATTGGACCAGTCCTGGCAGATCTTCTGAACAAGAATGCTTTTGCCCATTCCTGCTTTTCCCAGCACCACGATCACTTTAGTCTCTAAGTCTTTACGTGGTGGGATTTGAAATATTTGGCTTCTATCAATGGCTGTCTTTTCCTTCTCTTGCAGGCTGCAAGTTACCAGCTCCTTCTCCATTGCTTTTGCACTATTCTTTCCAGCCTTTATTTCGGTTTGACTTTGAACAAGTGTCCCATCAATGAACAGGTGATCCAGATTTACTTCCCGCTCCATGGTCACAGATTTGCACGTGTCTCGGAAATAATCCTTAAGTGATGAACAGAAAGCTTCCACTTGCTCTAGAGAAATAAAGAGCACACACAGACTGAAGGAACCAGTCCACAAACTAGAACATCATTCTATGGTGCTTTAAGTGCCTGATTGCAATATGGTGAAAGCACAGGCATTCCCATAAAGCCCATAGGTCTGGATTTACCCCATTCAAATGCAGGTGAGAAGTGCAGGCACAACAGACACTTTCAACTCTATGAACTGAATAATTTTGGAGCTCTCTCTAGAGATAATAAAACCACCTAAGTACACAGACCTGCTAAGTAGGTACTACAGCTAGATATCTAAAGGAAGCCAAGTCTAACATCTTGAAACTAGGAATTGTGCTCAGACCCTCAGAACAGCTTCACAAATTGTTGGATGATTTCTACAAGTAGCTTTTCTGTATGGAGAGAAACACAGAATCTTTTTCCAAAAAATACTGGAAGGTTTAAGTTCAAGAGTTCTAAACTCACCTCGTCTTTTGAAAGGTTCTTTAGAAGGAATTATGGAATCTTGAACTTCTTGAGACTTTTCTAAATCTGGAAAAACAAAACAGTATACTTGAAGAAGATGCCTAGATAATCAATGATTCAGCTTTACTAATTTTAACAATAAGATTAATGCAAATTTTCAAGTTCATTGCAGCATATATTCAGAGTAAGAGAGATACTTTGTTAATTTTACATGGAAAATGAAAAAAAATTCTCCCACAAGTAGAATTCTGCTGATGTGCACTGTTGGAGGCAGAATGGCACCAAAAATAACCACAGCTGTTCTGACAGCTGCGTGAAGCAGATCTGCCATTAGCAGGTGACATCCACCGTTCTTTTCAAACGTCAGTGTTTTGTGTAAATTCATGTTCACACATAGTGCTTCAGTATGCCTTCAAAAGCACTAGCTTCCTTTGTTATTCTACACCTTGTAACCAAGCACTAAGGGTGAAAGTCACAGAGAAGTGACTGTTGGTAACAGTGTTTACCCATTACTGAAAAAGTCCTGTTGCTGTCCAATTTTCTTTCTTTTCACCTGTTTGTTTTCAAGCTACTGCAGACTTTTGCACTTGGGTCAGATGAACAGTGTCTGCTTTACACAAAGAAACTGGGAATTTTTTCATTTTCTACAGATTGGTAATTGCAGAGTATCAGTTTTGCAGAACTTTTGGTAGGAAGAGCTTTGCAGATGTAAGACAGAATTTAAATTGACAGAGGCTGTAACAAACCCAACCTCAGAGCCTCGTAACCACACACAGCAGAGATGGGCAAAAAATCACCCAAATCAAAACAGAATAATCTCCCTAAATATGTACAAATGTGTTTCATACCATAATATCATCTTGATCATCTTGATGTAGAATGTGGTCTAAAAGAAATACAAATCTTAGAGTTTCAGAGATCTGGAAATGAATTCCTACCGTGTGTGCCACCAACCTTCAGAATGTTTTGAGTTCAAAGTTGCTTCTAAAAGGGAAGCACCACAGACTTCCAGTAAGAAAGATATTAAATAAAGAAGGGTTGGGCAAGCATCTGGTTTTGATTTACTGTTTATTTAATTAACTAAGAAAACAGAATGAAAGAACAGAAAAAAAATCTGTAATGAGACATTTAGATGGGAAACTGGTCAAAGCAGTCAGGAGTGAAAAACTTTTAAAAAAGGAAAATAAACTGGCTTGGCATCTTACGTGCTAATTCTTCTGCTGCTTCATTTGGAATTCCGAGGCTTGTGGCATACATATGTTGTGCTGCAGTAAATCAGTGGGAATTATCAGCACTGTTCATTCACATAAACAGTATATACAATTTACAAAGACTTCCCCACACCTAGGGATATTTGCCTCTTAATTGCCACGTTATACTTTTGCTTTTGGGGTGGTGGAAGCCACCAGAGGGCAACAAATCCCTGTACTGGGCACAGGGACCAGAAACAACAGTGATCCCAGACTCTGGGTTCCAACCGCTCTCCGAGGGCTGGAAGAAAAGTGTCTCAGGAAAGTTTCTACCTGAAGTGGGACTGTTATATCCTGACCATGGCTCTGATTTCTTTATAAGACTTTCTGTGCATTAGGCTTCAGTATTGTTTAGTTAAATAAGTTGTTATCATGTTGGTTTTGGGGCTTCTGTGGGAGCTGGCTGCAGTCTGGCTGCCAGCACCAAGCATTTAAGATGCTCAGGCCATGCCAGCATCAGATCATCTCTCACTTCTGAGGGTGCTCCAGCACCCTGAGCTTTGCATTGTTTTAACTAAACATGACTTATTGCAGAAACTGGATGTCATAGCAAACACAGTGGATTGGCTGCTGAACCTATAGCTCTACAACCCTTATCTGTTCTTTATTTTGGTTCAGACTAAGCAGCCAGTAATCAATACAAAGAAGGGAATGCCATCAATTTTTATTTTCCTCAATGAGGTCAATATAAGTAAAGCTTGGAGGTGAGAATTGACTTTGAGTAGAAGCAATATGGTTCCTCTCCCAGTTCAAAGTGCTGTACATATATAAACCCCAATTTTCTACTTACTGTATAGATTAACTGGAAAACTTGGAGATATGAATGTTTCCATGGAAGATGTCAGCACTGGCAAGAAACAAAGCATAGTTTTCAGCATATCATAGCTATCAGTAACTGAATTTAATCAATGCTGCTTTTGGCAGCACTGATTTTTTAGCACTTTATGCCTCTTTATGCGGATGAAAGGCTATTGCTCTTACCCGGATACACTATAACATCAGATGTGCCATTTCCAAGAACAAAGTTAAATATCTGCTGAGGAGGACCTGAAAAGCCTGGATTCTCTTGGTAGCCTTTCACACCGAGTGGTAGGCACTCTGAGGTCAAAGGTTCTGACAGTCCTGAAATGAGTGCAGAATAATTACTCTTCTGTTGTTAAAGCTTTATAAGAAAGAATAAGCTTTCTAAAAGCTACTTATCCTTTCTGGCAGCTTCTAGGCAAAGTTTCCCTGTGGAGAATTCATAGGATCACATAAGGTCCATAGAATCCATGAAAAAAAACCTCTTACAAGGTATGATGAGCATGAAATACAAGGGATTCCCCAGCTTTTAGGAGCCACTGCTTTTGATAGTCTGAAGAGAAATTCTACTATTATAAGGAAAAGTGCTTCAGGCAAAGTCTGTAAATGTATAGCTAGAGATCCAGAGAAAAGAAAATGTGTAAATAGTATGTATCTGCATTAATTTTACCTTCCTTTGCACTTCATCCTTCCCACGTAACTGCACATCAGGCAAGCTGTACAAGCATCCTCCCTCTCAACCCACACTGGGAAAGTTTTTTGATGATTCAGTGCTTGCAATTTAATCAGCCATAGCTCTGAATTTCTGTAGATGGGACAGAATTTCTTCTGCTACTTTATGCTGTTTCAGCTCGCATCAGGTACTTCAAGGCTTCCAACTTACACGCTGCTTTTGGTTCCTTACCAGCACAGACTTAGAAGGGAAAGGTGTTGAACTGGGCCTTTGTCATTAGCACTTCTCAGTGTACCATGAGCACCCTCTGCTACCCAGCATGGCCCAGGCCAGGTGGCTACACAGCCCATCAGTGAGATTACCGCTCAGCTTTTATGAGCTAAATCACAACCTAGATTTTGCTCTACTGTTGCAAATGTAATTATCCCTCAGTCCTTCACAAACCTCTGGGTGAAAAAGAAATTGGAACTAAATTAAAGCTTATTAATGAAAATTTTGTGACTTTCTATTCTTAAGACAAGTAATTACTTAGATTAGCATATAGTGAATAACTGTTCTCTTATAACCCACACCAATTAAATGAAAGATTCATTCTATTTTGCCAGAGGCAATGCCTTTTAATTTCCCTTGAATATTTTTCATTCTTTTAGTGAGTGCCACACTTTTAAGTTCTTGACTGAAACAGTTGCCATACCTGTTTTTCCTGCCACTGCTCACAGTCAATGACAAGATTTATAAGAGAGTTTTCCCCTTGTGTAAATCAGCCTGTGCACAAGTGCACACGTACAGCTGTACTCTACGTACCAGAAATTATGAAGCTTCCTTCCAGTCCATGGGCAGCAGGAACAGGAAAGGACATGTGCTGGTTGGTTAGGGAGGTGCAGCTCACTGGATGGCTGTTGAAAGGCATGGCAAAGAAACTGCCATCCCCTGCAGACACCGCAGGGACTTCCACTTTAAAATAAACCGACAAAACAAAAGGAAAAAGTTGTCTCATTGGTAGAAGTTAAAGGAACCAAAGAAGAGGTTTCAGTAGATATGATAAACCACTTGATTCTGATCAGCTATGTTTTGATTTTCCAAAAGCAAGAACAATACAATAGCTTTCTGAAAAGTATTTAGCTCTCAAAATCTAAAATATATTTATTACATTCTGTAGTATATCACCTTTTCTTCTCAGTAGTTCACTCTTTAAATTTTCTTTTTCTTCATCTTTCCTGGCCTGTCTTATTTCCAGATGTATCTAGATGTACGTGATCTTACACATGGATGATTGACAGATAAGACATAACAAGGTCTTACACTGGCTGTACCAATTTACCAAGCACAGTTTGTTGTCTCAGTATTGCAAAAGAGCAGAGAGACCCAAGAGCAATAAACTCAGGACCTTGACTCCCTACTTAGACACTACGGTGCTTGTAAGGACAACTAGTGTGTGTTACGCGTCTCCCAGAGAACAGTCACAAACACCAGAGTTTTTAAAGATGCATCTTGTCTGCAGCACATTCTTTTCCTCCAAGAACAGGACAAATGGGGAGAGAGACTCGTGCATTGTACAATTTCATCTGCTTATCAAAACATTCTTACAAATCAAGTAAGTCACGCTTATTTGAATTAGTTTAGTTTCCTGTAAGTTTCCTTGGTTTTACACCCCTATTCTCAGAGTTGGTTTTGCTTTTTCCTTCCCTCTGCTGCAACAAGTAAGTCTGTAGTTCATCACTTTCTGTGGTCTGATGTTTTTATCAGGAGCTACAAACCTGTCTGGGGTTTGTGCCACTATGTCATTCAATTCCTTTGAAAGAATCTCATCCTTGGCTTACTACTTTGAACTTTGGTACTCATTATTCTCTTTACTGTAGGTATTCTTGCACCTCTGAAGAGCTGCTGTGTTTGCCTTTGCAGGATCATACATGTGACTCTCGTGACAGGTTAAATAAACTCCTGATTTTGTCAAGTAGCTCATCTTTTTGTCAATTGGATCCTTTCTACCCAGTACTTATACTGTCTTATGTATATGTTCCTTTCTCAGCACCTTCTTTGGGTCAAGGACAGTGGAGAAACCGATAATATTCTGAGGACTTCCAGCAGAAGGGTAGGTGCAGCTCTACAAAGCACCTGTTAGCCCTGTACTGATACTTTCGACTGGAATGCAGGTTCTGTAGAGTGAGGCACGTGGAACTGATGTGCCATTTCCTTATGGTAAACTATTATTGTTAGTGTGGCATAAACACAGGCTTTTAAAAGTGCCGAATCAATAAAGGAACGTAAGCAAATAGAAAGTAACCCACTTTTAATGATACAAACTGCCAGGAACTTCACCCGTAGCTAAATAACTACAGTTAGCAGGTACCAGTTCAGTCGAAACTCTGATAACGTTCCCAGAGCTAGCAAACACATTTTTTTCACAGCTAATTCTGCTCAATCCTTCCTCCTCACTCTCTCAGAACTCTGTAAGAACAATGGAAAGCCAACTTGGATCACAGGCATGGTGCACATGTATGTTCTCTATGACTTTCATGCAGTCTATACCACTTCCTTACCTGAATTGTGCTGAGGTGCAGTCCCAAGATCCAAGCTCCCTGGATGGATCTCTAGGTTACACATTGGTTTGGCTGCCCCGCCTGACATGTACATGGCCCCTAGGGTTTGGTACAGCCAGAGTTCCCCTTTGGAGGCTTGCGAGGTGTGTTGACATACAATGAGTAATATGTCCATTCAAAACACAATATAAAACAGTCAAAACTGGTTGCTCTCGCATTTCAGAAGAGTATTTTGCTGGTTTAGCTCTTCCTGGAATGCCCCTTTAGGCTACAGTTGGGTGAGAACATTAGCACCAGTTTACATCTAGGTAGTTCCAGCCTACCTGCTGGCCCCAGGTGTTGTCTTGTAGATGGTCTAACAATGTGAAAAACACAGAAATTTCCTTTTCTCCCTTCCGTTCTTTGGTTTAAAGGACTTTACAGCAGGGACTGGGCCAAGAAATCATCTCTTCACAGTTATTATTTTCACTAGGATGTTTCCTTGGATTTTTGGAAGATGTCTCACTTGGAACAAAGAGGATCAAACCCAGGAAATGCAAAGCTATGACCTGAATCATGTTACCCATCAGGTCATAGCGCCGCATGTCCTGGGTTTGATCCTCTTTGTTCCAAGTGTGACATCATCCAAAAATCCAGTGAATAAAAAGGTGTACGTGATAAAATTTACAAAATTTGGCACTGACCCAGTTCTGCACTATTTTGCTTTCTTCTCTCATGTGGATTTAGGAAAGCTCAACTGTGCCTCTGCTGATGTTAAGCAAGTAATTTTCCTATCACCTGGCAGGAACATGTACTTTTGAAATGTAAGGTTCCTAGGCTGCCATGTAACTGATCCTAAGATGCACAATTTAATAGCTGCAGGTAAGAGGACATGGATTTGTTATATCATAAATTAGTCAGAGGAATATAAAAGTGTGATTTTTGCAGAAACATGAAAATGCATGACGATCAAAATCAAATCTATGAGAGCAAAACTTTTCTAGAAGTTAGAGTTACAATACCTAACAGAGGATGGGATTTTGGAACATGAGACAATACATGTTCAATAATATTTTCCTATTCAGCCAATGACTTACCAATTTTCTTATATTTGGGTTCTGAAGCATCACAGTAACTCTCTGCAGAGCCTAAAAAGGCTGAAAAATAGAAAGGTCATAGTAAGTGGCAAAATTTTCATAATTTTAAGTTTACCCCATGAAACTTATTTTAACTTTTTAAAGTAGAAGGGGGTGTTACCAGTTTCAATCCAGCTATTTCAGAACTGTACAGGTCCAGTGTATAAAAATGAATGTGAAAAGCCTCATGCTATTTCACTCTGACTGGGAAGTTTTAATTAGGCTGCAGATTTTTGCGCCAAAGATTTTTGGTGTTGTTCTTGCTATTAAAGAGGCAATTGTTCAGCCAATGCTTGCTAAGCTATAGACACACTGAAAATAAAGTCAACACTGTCATGAGGATGACAAACATGCAATGAAATATAACATGTTTAATGTTATGTTACAGGACAACAAATTCTGCGAACTGTAAATTCTACGGTTGGAAGAGCTGCTTTCAGTTCCGGCCCATGAGCATAAACAAAGGCAGAGGAAGCACATCCTGTGTCAGTGAAGAGCTGCATGACAAATGCATTGGGACTGTGCTAAAGCCAAGGAGTTGTAATGCAAGTTTAGAACTCAGGCACAAAGCCTTTCAAATTCTCACTGTTTTACACTTACTTCGTTTAAGACATGTCTGCATTTTTATGTCAGGAAATTTCTCAGTGCTTTCAGCAGCAATGTCATCCAAAACCAGGTCCCCTGCTAAAAACATGAAATGTGGCCAAATGTCAATGTTTGTTCTCCTAAAAAAATTGCACAAAGAAGTAAAAACAAGAGATACACACCAACAGAGAGCAAAGATGAGATATGCTCCAAATAAAAGATAAAAACCAAATAATGCAATAAAAGATGTATCCAGGTCCACATGATTTAGAAAGCCCACAGAGCTCTAAATGCAACTTTGTCACCCCATGTTAATTTCTGAACTGCAAACTATTAATCTACTGCCATAAATTCAGTGGCTAATAAAACATAAGTACTTCTCAATGCTCTAATGATGAGGAACGGATAAAGCATCGCAGCTGTGTCACAGTGTGATCTCAGTACTACTCAATTTATGTACTAAAGGGATTAGATCCTTTAAGAGACAGAGTAAAGACTTCTAAAAAGATTTCATATTCTGTGTTGCAAGAACTGTGAAGTTATCCACACCACACTTTTACTGGAAAATGCTTAGGTACTAATATTGTATCTTGTTTTTTTCTAAAACCAATAAAAATATTGCCATTAGGTGCAAACCTCCCCAAATTCTAAACCCACCAGGGAGCAGTACAAATCATTTGCAAAGCCATGTGAGTTTCCTGCAGCCAGAATTATTCTAAGGAAGGACTGACCTTTGGTAAATTAGTCCAAATTATTTTGCTCAAACATAAAACATTCTGTTTTATTCTGTGAATCTTTCTGATTCTATGGATTTCTCAACAGCCACCTATTGATATATCTGTTCTGGAATAGTAAATAGCTGTATTTGTGCTGTTACCAAAACAATGATTTGGTACCACAAGCCAAGCAATGTCTCTGGTCAAGGATGGATGAAGGAATGATTTCCTATATATATATGTGTCTATATATATAATAGCATAGTTGCCCTGATCAGGGTGAGAAGTAAAACTTGACATGCTTCCTGAGGCAGCTCTGTGCATCCTGGACAGAAATCAGGGTGTGTGAAATGTATTTATACACATGCAAAGTGCTCTGGGAACTTATGCGTACCATCCCTGCTGTGCTCAGAGTAAGTGTGATGCTCCTTGAGGGTATTACTGCACAGGACAATTGAGCTGTGCATATTCTATGGCCATGGGGACATGATCAGAAGCTTGGTCAGAGACAAAACTGCCATCTTTGAGAAAGGCCTGCAAAAATGCATAAAATCCTCAGTTTTCCAAGGAAAACCTGGGACACTGTACCCAGAGGGAAAGAAGAAGATACCAGAGGTATAGAAACTGGTGTTCAAACTGGGGGGATGAAGCACATGTTAGCCAGAACACTGTCATGGAGAAAATTAGTCTTTGCCATATCATTCTTACCAAAAATGTCTTCGACCTGCTTCTCCTGCTGATCCTTGAGCACATATTCTACTAATTCAGCTAGCAACAAAGGTAAAAAAAGAGGAACACATTAATGATATAGTAAATGTCACAGCAAAACTCTTGTAGTCTTATCCTCATTAGCAGAACTCTGCAGTGTGAGTAAAATTGAAGAGTTAAATTAGGTTTTTCTTGTAACTTGTTGTTCAGGAAATAAAGATCACAAGAAAGGAGAAGTTGAGACAGGAAGTATTAAGCAGAAGGAGACATTAATAGAGAGATTTTCCCCCAACAATCACAAGTTACTGTTAATCAGTTTCCCCACAACGCACAGGTTCAGGTACTCTAAATTAGATCTATCATGCATGAGGGAAAGGCTACTTGACTAAATGCCATGGTTTCAGATGGAGAATAGAATTTGTAAGAAATAGCTATAGCAGGTGATTGTAAAATAATTATTTAAAAAACAGAAATTGCTTTCATACCTATTTTAGCATAAGCATCTGTGGTGTTGGAACAGGGGTACAACCCATCTCCATTTTCACATGGGAAATCCACATTATTTAACTGTTCATAGCTGCTGGCATCAGCTTCAAGATCTAGAGTTGAAAAGGAATATGCATTGTCCCAGTGAATATGCATTGTCCCAGTGAATGCCATTAGCAGAACTACCAAGCAGTGAAAAAGCCAGAGAGCAAGACATGCAAAACAGGCAGATTTGTTACTTCGGCAGAAGGCCATGGCTTTTCACTGTATGTTGGCTAAGGAGGAACAGAACTGAACTCTCAGTAACTCATAGTCACCAGGAAATCAGCACTTTTCTTTTGCTGAATTCTGAGACCTCATCTCTCCTAGTAAATAAAATACTTTCTGAATCCATTCTATGACAATAAAGCCCAGACTCAGTCTATTAAACCTTCTTATCCTCCAGGATATGGTGGTATCATCCAGATCCTCCATTCAGAACAGTGCTGTGTCCATGCTAATCCCTGAATTGTACTGCAAATTGCCTGTGAAGCTGCTAGTTGACCAAAGCTACACCTCTCCAGGGACCGCGCTAACACCTTCTCTTCACAGCAGAGTTGCCCATGCTAACTCTTCACAGCAGAGATACCCAGCTTCCAGTAACTGGTGCCATGTCCTGATGATGTTTGATTTACCTACATCATCTCAGACATTGCTAAGGCTAAAAAGTATTCCAGTCAGTGAAACATCTGTGATAGCACAAGAGTCAGTGCTTGACCCCTAATTCATCCTGCTTTCAGTCACTGAGCAAGTGGGGCCATGGGGTAAGAAACACTCCTGCAGCTGTTTTTAACAGCCAGAAGCTGAGAGGGAAAAGCCCAACCTGGGAAATGATCAATCACAAAGATGATTCCAGATTCTGGTGCTCAGTTCTCCACTGATTTGCCCATGTGCCTACTGGCATTGGTCACTCATGAAAGCCACAATGCTCCAATTTGGTAACATTTTCCACTGATCTGGGAGCTATGAGACTTCATATCTGACATACATCAGTTCTTCTCCTCTCATTGCCACTCTCAATCCGTGGTCCAGTTCATTTGTTTAAAATAAGCTCAGCTAAAACTCCATACCACAGATACACTTTCATACTTTTATAATAGTACTCGGGGAGAGCAGAACAGTCCACAACTTCCACACAAAGTCAGGAGCACAAAGTTTAAGAGCCAGGGCAACCTTCTGATCTGATTATCTGTAGAAACTGAAGTGCAAGAAATTATCATCCTTACACCCTGGCCCTTCTGCTTTCTCCTCTTCATCGAATCATAAAATCACTGTGCCCGCAAGAGCTGGAAAATGGCATCTGGTAATGCAAGTCCATTGTTTTGGTGCCTTAGGATCTCAGAAGGCAATAAAATGCTGTTTGCTTGTGGACTGTCTTCATCACAAACTCATCTAAAAGTCTCTGTTTTGCAGAACTGTTAGCTTCAAGCCACAGAGGTGTTGACAATTACACTTGGCCAGCTTATGACAGGAACATTTGCAAATAAAATACTTACAGGAATGATATCCAAATGAAAGACATTGTCATGCCCTGATGAGCACAGTGCGTTTTCTTAGACTGACTGAGCAGGATGCTATAAATATATACAGTTTAAAAACATGATAGTTTCTGGAAGCAGTCATTGTATGTACAGACACAAAGTTACCATATCTTAACACCGAGTACCTGTAGAATTTAAATCAGTCACCATGACAAACTGACATTAGATGGCTTTGTAGCTGAGAGGAGGTGGCAATAACTTACAGCCTGATGACTAAACCAATCAAGCATTTTTTAGTGTTTTACTAACCTGTAGAGAAGTCACCTTCTTCATCTCCGGATGGCTTAGGATCAAGGAAGGCACACAGATGCAACGGATCAATATCACTGTGCAGTAAATCAAGGTAGCCATTTTCAGGCACAAATACTGAATCCATGGTTTGTCTCTTTGTCTGAAATAAAATTGCACAGCAGTTAGCTATGACAGCCACAGCTTTTGTCAGTCCAACCACAAGTCCCGCACTGTGGTTTTCTGTTGGCAAGACACAGATCTTGAGGCTGGAGAGCTGGCATTTCTTACAAAGACCTGCATTGAGTTATAACCCTGAGCCACTTACAGATCCAGAGACAGCCTGCAGTGAGACTCACCTATCTTTTGCTCCAGTGAGAGGAGCGGGATACTGCAGTCTGACCACCCGGACCAAAAGTGCCAAGTATTGAATAAGTGGCAACCCCTGTATCTTATCTGAATGTAAATCATACACAAATCCAGCAGGTATCAGGGATATTAGAAGACTGCAGTGAATATGATGGAAGAATCCAGAAGCTACATTTCTTGATGAGGTTTATCTTTTCCTCCACATCATTGTAAATTCCCTTCTATTTCCTTCCAGTTACTGCAACAGACAATAGAATCAGTTCAAACTTTCCTCCTGGATATTCCACAAGTACAGAAAAACACTACGTGTTACTTATTCATCATCTTTATCAAATTATTTCAAACCCAAATATGGCTCTTCAGTGTTTACAGATCACTGGTGTGAATGCCACCGGGGCTGGTGATCCAAATGACTCCACCATAATGCTGAAATGCCAGGATGAAAAGAAAACCCAGCAAATTTTTCAGACTGTATCCTGTTAAAATAGGTATCCACACACCACAACTATTGAAAGTTTCGGCTTGGCATCAAGCACCATATTTTGCAATGAAGAATATCTAATAAATGGCTCTCAAATACTCTGCCCTTAGCAGAATGCCACTGATGTGCCTGGTTGCATCTGTCTCTGTTCCTGAAGTGTGCAAACATGGAGCAACTGCTGTACCATGATACCTACTTGCAACATGGAAAAAGAGAAACACAGCTAACACTGCAGCTGTGATGAAAGAAGGCAGAGCAGACCTCATCACACACTACCATGTGCTGCCTTGTTATAAACTCATCTTCATTCCTCTTACCCTTCTATGGGGTTGTCCCTCTGAACAGCTTGGGAATGGATATTTCTGCATTTTGCTGCAGAAAATGCCAAAATCTAGAGCGAAAAGTTTGAAAATCAGGTGAACATGGCGTGGGTCCATGAGTAGAAATATCCTGCACTAAGACAGTTCTCCTTTTTCGTGTTTTATGGCCTCACTACATTACCAAGACTACAAAAATTTGATATTATTGCCTGGCATACTATAAATAGAAAGCAGAAGTTGAGAAACCTGCATGAGAACCAAGAATGAGGTTATAAACATACCAGATTAAACTTGCAGTTTGTTGCAACACTTTGTTTCGCATCTTCCATTTGTTGAATTAAGAGACAAACTAAACAGGGCCTTTCAGAATGCTGATTTGCCAGACTGTGTGAATAAAGCTGTTGAAGAATTACCTCTAAGTCAATACAATTTTGGGGTTAGAGTCAGAGAAGAAATTGGGCAGAAGTCTTAACGGGAATGCAAGACAGCCAAATCTATCACTCCAAGTTCAGTGATTGGCAAACTGCTTGATTACAGCACACAAAGAAAAGGGCACATCCTAGAGAAACAGACTGAGTAGGCCTACTTAATCTTTATGAAAATACTGAGCTTTAATTAATTCATAGTCATAAGAGCTTTTCTATTTTTAAACTATTCTTTCAGTAGCATTTCTCTGTGGATAAATACATAAGTAATGGAAAAATGTTTTCAGGTGCAATCGTCAAGAAGTCAAGAAGCAACCAAGGGAGAGTCTTGCCAGTGCCAAGCTTCAGAGCTTAAAATTAGAATGTAAAAGATGGCATCGCTCAGGTGCACAGGAGTGAGAGAAACATACTCATCTACCTTAACAAGATGAAGATTGCCACTCTTTCAAAAATGACAAACTTGGTTGCTTGCCTTTTTTTGCTTCACCGGTCTGAATGGCCTTCAGCTTACTCTGGTATTTTTTCTTCATTGTTTTGGTTTTGACACAAATCCTTATATAGCTGTCTCTCTATTGACTACAAGGCATTTAGGATCCTGGGATTTCTTTCTGTATCTGAACCAACAAATTTTTAATAGCATTAAAAACGTGGTCCCACCATGGAAAATACACTGTGAATAAAGAAGCAAGTTTTTGAAAGACGGGAATTTCTTCATGGAGAGGAGTCAGAGGCAAGGAAAATTACACGTCAGGGACAGCAAGTGTTTTGCTGCATATTGTAACTGAAGCACACAAAATGAAACCAGACCTTTACCAAGCTTGTTTACAACAGCAACTCCTTTCCCAGAGCTTCCTCTTTTTTTGTCACAGCATCCCAGCAGTCCCGTCTGAGGTGAAGGATGAATAAGCTCTGTACTGCTCAGCACTTCCTCTGTCGTTTCATACATGATTTTAACTTAGTTTACTGATATTACATTCCCTTTGGGGTCTCACGGGACCAGTGCTGCCAAAATGGGTGTCTGGCACAGTTTCATGCCAGAGGACTAAAAAATTTTGTAATAATTTCTGTGTTAGGGCTGTGAAGGCCAGAGACAGTTCTCATCAGGAGCAAGGCAGAGCCTGCAGGGACCTGCAGGACAGGAGTCCCCAGGGCCACCTGCGAGGCTTCCACGCACAAAGGGCATGTGCTGGGCAGGGGAGAGACAGGACACACCTCCAAATGTGTTTCCATGCCGTTCAGAGAGTTCAATCCTTTGTGGTTTGGACACTGGTTAAGACAAATATTGTTCTTTAAATCCTTAAATAACACCTCCTTTCCCTGGCAGCTGATACGCTCCAGCTGCACGGCCACACTCGGCAGCCCCGTGTGCCCTTTGTGCCACCTGTGCAGTGACTCTGGGCACACCTGACACTGCCAGGTCTCTACTCAGGATGCATTTGGTTTAGCTCTGCATCCTGCATACCTGGCATGACAATATGGTTCACTTCCAAGACTCACAATGCTTCTTTTTCAGTGCTCTTTTAGAGTTCAAGTGATATCATATGAAATAAAAATTCTGGAAAAGTAGTGAAAGAAACAGTAAAATCTCTGTACAAGAACAAAGAAGGAGCAGGTGTTCACTTAAATCACATGTTAATCATAAGAGTTAGATGGACATTTTAGATTTCTAAAGGTAATGGAGGCCATTTTGATTCATTATTTTTCCCAAGTAATTTGATTTCATCTTGTCTTATATTTTAAAGGGTTAACATGTTAAAGATTCCAGGCAATGGGGTCTGCTACTTATTGAAATCAAATGTTATCTTAAAGAAAAAAGGGATTATAAAGGCCAAAAGGTAAAGGAGAGGAGATTTGAGGAGAGTTTTTACAGGCTTTCTTTCCCAAACCTCTGTTGACATACCAACCAACTAACAGGCAATAAATCTACCACATGAGTACAGAGGTTAAGAAAATGAAAATTTGTAAAGTCATTTTAGGAACAGAGGAAATCCCCGTCCAATTTAACTTTTAGACCAGTTTAGGAAGCTGAGGATAATTCATAGAAAAGAGTAGTAATGCCATGCAAATCACACACTTTTTAACCAGAGGATGACATAACATCCAAGTCTTTCATAACATTCCAAGTCCTAGATTACAGAAAAATTAGAGAGTGGCACTGCTGTGAAGACAGGAAGTTGAAAAATTAAACACAAAGCTTGCTGAACAAATCCTATTTTCCTGCAACACCCCAGACCCATTAAGTGCTACACATGAGTCTGAGTGAAACAAGCTGACAAAAAGCAGGTTATATCAACCTGTAAATAAGGAGTCCAATGAAACTTTGGTGCTTTGATTTAAAAGTACTTCGATTGAAAAGCTCAGTATTGTCGGCCACAATTTTATAGCCTTGTTTTCTTTCGCCAACTTTAGAAAGTTTTCTCTCATCTTCTCTGCCCCCTGAAGGTTATGTCAGGTGCACAAGGCACTCCCCCAAAGGTAGGGCTGTTTCCTGGCTTTTGCTGCAGTCAGTCTTTTGGGACAAGGTTCTCTGGGAGATGGGCAAGCCAGCAGTGAGGAAGGATGAAATTCCCTTCACGTTCCAATCACTTACCTCCTTTTCCTCTCCCCAAATAAATGACTAACAGTTCCTCTGCTCCACAGGTACCACAGAGATTTTTCCTTTCAGAAATGCCCTAATTGTAAAATGCAGGTAATGGAGCTCAATTTATATTTAGCTTTGAAGGTTTTAGTTTCTATTTCAGATCTGTGAAAAACTTATACACCAAAAAGCCAGTTTAACTTCTTCTGTTGTATTACCCAGCTCAAGAAGAGATACTACTTTTGCTAAGTCTTTATCTTTCTGGTTGTCTCGGTTTTGGGGTGTGATGGTGTTACTTTCCACAGACTTTGTAGTCTAAAATGAAAGGAAAACAGAGATGGTGCTGAAAAAAACCCCTGATCTATATCTTACCACATTATGTTTTCTCTCCCTTAGAGATGAGTTTAAAGAAGTTAAAAAAAGCATAAATATCAGGTAAAAGGAGTTTTTGCCTTTCAACAAGCTTAGCTCAGAACCAACAATGTTACTCGTCTGGTGCTGAAGATGGACAAGTTCAGGCAGAGCTGTAACGAGTGCCCTGCAGGTGTCAGAGTTGTGATTTGGAGCAGAATTTGCCTTTCATGTCCAGTATCGCTTGCTGTGTCGCAGCTGTGCCCAGCTCTCCCATCCCAGCAGTGAGATAAAGTAAAGCATCACAGCAGACACTTGTCTACATTTTAACTCAATGGCTTTCTTCAAGACAGAATTTCAGCCCAGCTCAGTGGGAAAGTAAAGCTCTAGGTTGTTTTGCCAGATTCGTGAAAAGATGGAAATAAGCCAGTTTCTTTCAAAGATTCCCAGTTTCACTTTCCATAGGCACGACATTTATATGAAAATGAATATTCTTAACAAAGTTTGAAACAAACTACAGCAACCTTTTCAGCAAGTAGCAGGGCTAGCCACAAAACAAAATCACAAAAATTTCTCTAAAATTTCACCCAAATTCAGACATCATCCTACTAATATTTCAAGCAACACAAGTCCAAATACTGACACGCTGCCATACAAATAGGTACAAAAAGCAAGATAAGATGAATTTACCATGAAAAAAGCATGCATTCAAGGGTTGAGGAAAAACTGACCTTAAGAAACCGGACAGTTCCTGCTCTTTCACTCTGGATTCAATACCAAAAAATGATGAGAACTGCCAGCCCTGCCCAGGGCTAACAGAAAGTGACAGCAGAAAGGAGGAAATAAGACAGACCAGAACACTCAGAGGGGGAATTCCAAACAGAAAAATGAAGAGGAACCTCCCTTCTAGCAACCCCAGTATAACAAGCACTGTTACCTTTACTGGTCACTTGTCCCTGCGAAGAGCTTGATCTTGTCACTAATTAGGAAAAGATCAATTTATTTGGTTGGAAACCAGAACTGGATGAGAGCTGACAGTACCAATTCTATTGCTTCCCAAATTCTTCCTCTCCTTTTTCATTCCAGTTCAAATCTGTCCCAAAGCCATGCTGTTAAGCAGTTCATCAGTAAGAATAAAGCCAGCAGTATGTGGGCACTTACCCTGCAGCTCCACTTGGTGTAACAGAAGTGAAAGTATGTCTTTCACGTGTTCACAGACTCTACCAACACAAAATTAGTTTTGCATCTCATGCAAGAGTCTCTTGCCATTGGCCCAAAATGACAAGTAGGATGTTCTATGAAACAGGAGCTTGTCTGGCTTACACATGGTGTTCACGGTTTGCTTGTAGCAGCATCCGATGGAATGTTTATTCATCTAATCTTCACTTAGCTTGCCATGCCTACCTGGTGTAAGACAAATAACCTTTTGAAAACCAAGTTCATTCATGAGCTTCCTCTCATGATGCCTATAGATGCTTCTGTGGTGATCTGCAAGCTTATTTGCTTAGTTTTCTATTTTTTATCATGCATAGACCTACAGAAATTAGAAATTAATTACAAAAGAGACTGCACGCTAGAGTGAACAGATACTTTTGGTAGTATTATTCCACTGGCTATAGCTTTTAAGAAAAGTTCCACCAGAGTCTGAAGGGGAAGGGAAATAGGATTTGATGAATACAATGACATCTAGACTCCCTGCTTCAGTAAGGCGAGATTTTAATCAACTGCTTGGTAAGAAATGGCTTCTGCACAAGGCAAAAGCTCCTAAGAGAAGAGCAGCTGCTGACCTGTGTAAGACTTTTCTCTTTCCAGAGGAGATCCACTTCCACCAGGTTCCATGGGAACATGCTCACTGAGAAGAGACAAAAACTGTTTCCTTCCCGGGAGCACGTGATCTCCTCCCAGTATTTACAGACACGGGGCCTGATCTGTGCTGCCGGACACCAGCCTATTCAGGCTCTCTCAAATCCAGGCTGTGTTGGAATTCCTCTATGCACTTTAGAAGAAAAGCAACATCTCAGAATAACAGCATTCAGAGCAGAAAATAATGAAAGGCTGCACAAACACAGATTCTAGTAGAAAAAATATTTTAGTGCTCTGTTTTGATAGGAGACAAGAAAACAATCACTGCATAAGAAATCTGTACAAAATTTCAGAGGGTTGTTTGTTAGCCCAATCCTAATGTGCAGCACAACCCCTCAAGTGATACACTCTTTCAGAAGGCCTGCAGGCAGATCTCTACCAGCTTCTGAGGCTGAAATCCATGAGGCAATCTATACTCATCAAGAACAAAAGTTTGGGGAACGAGTTCAGCTTATTACTGTAATTCCAGTTCACGTCTGCAGCAAAGACCGGTTGTCCACTTTCTATACAACACTCATAGCTGCTTAGAAAGAACAGAAAGGAATTGCTGGAGCAAATAATAGTTCATCTAGTGGAGTATTCTATAAAGGTAGTCTTAGAAGGAAAAGCAGACTGGAAAAGAAGAGGCTGTGAGACAGGTGAGAACTGTTTAAGCTTTGGTGACATCAGCTTCTTTGCTTTGATGTTGACTGGGACACAACCCTACCGCCAAAGGAGGGGACAGAACATACTCAGTGGTATTGGAAGCACCAGCATAAGTGATACTAGGCCACTTTCTTTGGTTTTCTACATTTAAAATATGGATTCTTGGCATTAATTTGAATGCGCGTGATGATAGAGGTCAGTATTTTGCCCTCACATGAATTATCTTAATTTGTATCATGAGGATTTCCTCCTGTATTTTCATCCATGTCTTTGTTGTCCCAAAATGTTTTTTTTTCCATCTGGTGTGGGAGAGGCCAATCCCCACACAGAGTCAAGGTATTTGATTTATTTACAGTTCTGCACAAAAAGGGAGGATGGGTGGCAAATTCACAAAACCAGCACCACAGCTATTAGAACTTTTCATTATCAATACATTTTGGCAAACAAGGCTTTAATGTTCATTGGCTACAAGTTACATAGGTTTCTTATTAATGAGTAGTCTATCTTCTGTTAGTTAAAAGATTCCCTCACTTCTCATGCTAATTAGCCTGCATGTTCAGTCTTTCTCTCCTTTTGAGTCTTGCTCCATCAGCTCTCTGAGAATGCATGTCCAAAGTCCAGTGAGACTCTGAATGACCACAAATATTGAGGCCATAATCTGTCTTTGCATCTGCTAGACTGGAAATTCTGAACCTTTTGAATTCCTAACTTCACTTAGGAAAATGACCTTCTGAGGAAGCTGCAGGTGTGACCAGCAGCATTGCAGTGTGTTATCTTGGTGTGTCTCACCTGTAGTGTTCATGCTGCACTACTGAGGCCTGTCACAGCATTTGGGAAGAAATATGGTAGGTGGTACTAGAAATGTAAGCATGGAAGGATGCTGGAGGACTTTGAAGCCAGCTAGTTTCTGAGGTGAGGAAGTAAGGAAAAAGTTTGATCAGACAGCTTTTAAAACAAGCTCTAGAGAAGAAAACCCACCCCTGCAATCTAAAAGACAGAGCTGTTATGTTCAAAGCATCTTCCAAAATGTCACAGCTTTACTTTCCTACAGTAGCTTTACTTTCCTACTTTGCTTTCCTTTCGTTTTCATAATAGACGTAGAAAGGTTTGCATAAAGGGCTGCAAACCTTGGTGGAATTGCTGACGAAATCGTGTGTGAGTGTGCATGCACAATGGAAGGCACAACATTGGTAACCAAAGGCTCCTGAGACTTATCCAAAGTATGTTGCTGCAGTTCTGCTTTGCACAGTTCAGGAATGGGCTGGTGCTTATTCACTGAGGGCCACATTCTCTAATGCTCATGGACATTGCTGCAAAGTTCCTATGGATTTCGATACTGTATTATGAAAAAGGGACTGCGCTTCCTTGAAAATTCCTTTCATGTTGGCTCTATAGCTCAGCTCTGGTTTTCCAGTCAGCTACTGTCTTTGGTCTCTCTGGCCAAAAATTGGTTTCCATAGCAGAGTTTTTGTTCGGGATTCCTTCTATCCAGGGTGAATAGCTTTGAGGTACTGCTGGTTGAGCAATTTCTCATAGACTGGAAAGTCTATTTAACAAATTTCCCTATTTTCTGATTATAATCATTCAAGCTGTACAACATATAGACATCACCAATTCACTGCTTTGCTTTACTGCATGACTTCCCTTCATGTTCTATGGATTCTCTTTAACTCACATGCAGCTTTTGCAGATAAGACAGATGTTTCATAGCAACTGGATATCTCTTAGGGATGGTCATGGTAGTGTTCTCAAGGTCCAAAAGAAAAGTCATGCCTGAGCTATGGAAAGTGCCAAGCAATAGCTACAGAAGAAGCACCAAACAGTAAAAATGTACAGCCTGACTTAGTTCTCTTTTTCACACACATTGTTTGTGCTGTGACACATTATAAAGAGGAAAGTGAGTTGAAAAGGAGAACTCATGCTTTTGATTTCTCTGCATTGAGGGGAAGTATCACTTCTAAGTAAATACGGTGCTGCGCAAAGTCTACAGCTAATTTTGGAACTCAAATAGTACTAGTAAAATGTCAGTAATTAATGTCATTATTTTTCCTAGGGGCAGTGAGGTAGCTGAAAGGGTACCAGCATAGGCCATATTACGTCCTTAAGCACATGGCATTTGGGTATGTCATGAACCTAGGTAGATTTTATCTGGTGTCAAGTAAGAAATTTTTTTTTGTTTCTACAAATGCAAAACCAAAACCAGATATAGAAATCACATTTAAATATTGCAAATTAGGACTGTAGCAACAGAAGAACTTGAACCAAGTTTTCAAAGCTTAGGCCTGTCTAGTCCCCTTTCCCTTATTTTGGCCTCAGCTACAAGATAATCAGCTTTGGGTTCAAAGGCAGAGTACTTTTAGCATGTTATTGCTTGGTATGTTTGCCTATAGGCAAGCAAAAGCCAGGGACGGCTCTATAGAAACTAGGCTTCCTCCCAAACTATGATCTTGCAGATCTTGTTGGAAAACTCTTCAGGAATACTTAGAACACGTGGGAAGAGTAAAACAGGAACCAACTTGAAATCTTTATATCTTAACACCCATTCAAAGTCCATCTTGCTTTTGATCTGTCTCCAATCTGGACATAACAGCGGAAACAATCCCGTGTTTGGGTTGAAAAGCCTATAATCTCCTGTTCATGGTGAACACTGCCTAGGCACATTCACAGGTGGAAATTGCTTAAGGTGTGAAACACTTGCACACAACCTGCTTTTCTCATGTTTAAGTGACAATCATGATGATGTATCACAAGCTGTTTGCTCACTTGCTTGTCTGTTTCTGGAGGGAACTATCCCACGGAGAGGAGCTCTTTGTCCACAAGAAGAGAGAAAGAGCTGCCATTCTCCCATTACTATATCCCCTCACAGCCAGTCACACTTATGTCCTGGAGCTCTGAGCAAGCATTTCCACCAGCAGCTGGCAGCTGCCTGGCCTATAGATGGAGGAGAAGACACTAAGAAAACCTCTTATGCCTTCCCTTGGTTTTCAAGTAGTCTGTGAACATCACAAATGCACAGATCTCTTAGCATTAGTTTTGGGACAGGGAGTGCGCAACAGTATTCATCTTGTTAACAGAAGGACTTCTCATTTATCTGTATCTAAGAGCAATTAAAATGAAAAAAAAGAAGAAAATAAAAAGAAATTCGTATCTTTTCTTTCACCACCACTGGAATTCATAGAACTAGTCCAGCACACTGGTACACTGGAGCATGTGACATAAACCCCCTGTAATTTCCCTTACACTGAAATAAAATAGAGCAAGAATGGGAAACAGCACACAAATGCAAACACCAGCTAACAAGGAGAAGGATGCGTGCAAAAAACCACAGCCTGTGTCAAGTTTCAAATTGAAGCAAAAAGACTGGGCAAAAATAATAAACTGACAGTTGAAGAAACCACATATTTTAGGGGCTTCCCTAGAACATTTCTGATCTTTGTCAACTAAAACATGCACCAGACACAAAAGCTTTCAGAATCCACACCAGACACAGCAGTGCTGCCGTTAGTCAGTTGAATGAAGGAGCACTTATCATGACCCTCATTCCAGCAGCTGTGCTGTTATTTTAACTGCACACAGTGATCGTGTGATAGACTATGTCACACCCCCTTCTTTCTCAGGAGCTTCAGGTCCATTTTTCCACAGTCCTGCAGTGTGGTCTCTGGGCTGCTCTGCTGTGGAGAGGGGGAGCTCTCACACCCTTCTGCTGAAGCTGTTCTGCCCTACCTGAAGGATGAGAGCCAGACAGTCAGTGCATTCACTGAGAAACCAAGAGGTTTGGGTTCTTGCCCTTCCTCCAAGCTTTATTTCAGTATTTTAAATTGGTGATCATTTACAGATTTTAAAGATGTGTGGCTCATGAGTTCAGGCCCAGTCACAGGAGAAACACCCTCCAGCTGGGAAGTCAGCCAGAACAGCTTTCCTGGGAATGGCTGTGGAGACATCCAGCACAGCCTGGAGCTTCCTCCTCTTCCAGGCTGGGAGTTTGAGGCTTGTCACCTTTCAGGCCATAGAGGAAATTGTGGTCTCTTAAATCATGGTCTTGGTTGTAAAAGGGGCTCACAAGCCACAGACATGGACCTTGCTTTCAGTTTTGCCAAAAGATTGGGCCCCTGACTCTAGGAGAGGTTCAGAGCTGTGCACCCCATAGAGAGTGAGTTATGTCCAGCAGCACCTGGTGCATCTTGTAAAGAATAAGCAGTCAGTGTGTCAGACCCCATCCAAGGCACTTAATGTCCCTGCAGCTCATTTGGGGGATCTAGAGACCTAAGATCTGAGCTCCTCCTCCTCTTTGTACCACTCAAACCTACAGAAATAGTATGGATTTTGTGAATTTTAATACCTCAGATATCCCTTTAAGTTCTCTGTGACTCAGTGTGGGAATCGAGAATGCGGAGAATATTTCTCTGCCTGTTTTGAAGAGTTTTACCCCCCCGGACAGCACTGGTTTTGACCTCGTCCATGGAGAAAACTGCCAACTCTTTGGGAAGAATTAGAACACACAGCAGTGTGAATTAGATAATAGAACATTATGTAAGGTTATCACAGGGTGAATATATAAAGGCGTTGGGCTTATTAATGTAGTAAATAGATGAAAAGCAAAAACTCCAAAATGGAGGATTGTTGTTGTTCCTAGACCTTCTTCTTCTTCTCCAACTACTCCATGTTCTGCAGTAGAAACTGTTTAAGGTGATTGGATAAAGAAATCCGCAGTTCCTGTAAACGTGTTATAAACATTTGTTGAATATTGGTAGAAAAGTGAAAATATCTTTTGTTTTAACTGCCTATTGGATGATTTACCTTTAAGAAGGCCGTGTTACCTTGATTCTGCGGACATTCGGCGGACATTTTCGGGACATTCAGAACTCTCTGCTATATTTTCTGCTCTGTTCTTAACTTCTCTGATAAGACTTGGTAAACTATCTGAAAGTAGAGACTGCTGGATATTTCCTTAATATGTGGGAATCCTGGCAAGGATTTCAAATTCCTCCCACAGCAGTGGAGGTCTAGTTTAAGGCACAGCAAAGTAATAGGTATAAATCCACAGCAGATTTCCACAACTCAGTACAAGGAACACTAGGAAGCTGAAGCTATTTGATTAACTAGAAAAGAAAGTATTAATAAATTAGGAAAGATACGCTTAAACAATAATGCTATAGAAGTAGGGACCACAGGCTGCTTCAAAAACATTCCAAGGTCAAAAGAATTAAGAATGGTAGGTACGGGTTATTAATTTCATTGCATCACCGGATTAAGAACCCTTTCTTACCTCGTGTTTTGCCTATATTCTCTTTGGTTTTTTTCTGATAAAGGAATTGCCTTTACCATCTCCCTGACACCAATATAGAATAAATAAGAAAAACAAGTGCAAGCAAGTGTAGCAAAAGCTGCTTAGCCACAGCATCCACAACAAAAGATGAAATAGAACTTGGCAGTGAAAGTGGTTGAAGAACTGTCCAGCAAGCATTTCAGGGAGCTGAACGAGGCTATGTGGATACTACTAGCAGCCAGGGGAAAAAAAAAGAAAAAGGAAACATGTAAAAAATCTAATGAATAAGCAACTTCAGCTTTCATAAGCAAATTCAAATTTTATTTCTGCAGATAAACCAGTAGAAGATAAAGTGCTCAATTTTTCATATCAACCTCCTACTGTACTAAGCTTCTCAACTGTTTGATAACCATTAAGGTCTTTTATTTAATAGGTTAAGATTATTATTTTTTTTTTTTCTCAGTAAGACTATAGAGGCTTAAGGCAGGAGAGGTATTGGATACTTATGTGAGAGTGTACAGGCATATTAAATTCATGTAGCAAAGGAGGGAAGGGACTCTAAGTAGCTCTTCTGATGAAATCACTGCCACTCTGGGAAATGGATCCCAAGGCACAGGGGTAAGCTCTGCTTACTGCAGTGGATCTGTGAAGTTGCTTAAACCAAACTTTTGACAGCCCAAGTTCCTTATTTCTGGAGTTCCCAGTCTGAGAAATAAGAGATGATTTGCAAAAGTAACAAATACCAAGAACTACAGCTGAGAGTGACTAAAGCTTTGAACATATCATAAGATGTATAAAGCTAAACACTGAGAAATGTGCATCCAAATGCTCGGAGTGCACCCCAGCTGGAAGAGAGCTGATAACTCTGCCTTGGAATGCCCTTGTTTTGGATGTTTCTAAGTGACCACTGCACAGTCTAAGCAGGAAAATGATACTGAAGTAAACTCATTGATAATTTCAAAGCCTTTCATTTCCCAGGTAACTGCAGTAGAGATTCCTACAGCATGAGTTAAATAAGGCCTTAAAGCCACACAGGGAATACAGAGGATAAAATAAGGTATTTAATAATATATGTAATGTTTCCTTAGTTTTTTCCCTAACTGAAAGAAATACAACTGCCTCTGCACTTTTTAGAATCAAAACCAGTGTGCAATAATGGGAATTTATACTCCTTTCTTCACATACTCAAAAATTATTTTTCACCTCTTTAGGCATAAATAAATGAAGGATCAATACAAGCTTTTTTTTTTAATCTCCATTGTATCTAGGGCCCAAAACCTCCTCAGCTTTGATATATTTTTCTGTTACCCATTTCATACTGATGGCAGAACTTGATCTCTACTGAGAGTGTATTGTTATAAATCACCCAGCTAAAAGAAATTGTCCTGATCCCTCAAGTAAATCCTGTGGCTTCTCCCATTAATACTGAGCTGCCAATAACAACAATTCACATATGTACAGCCAAAAAATCCACAGATTTTTTCTGTTCTGGGCCAAAGCAGAAAAATATCTTGGACAAATAAATCAGAAAGTGATGCTATTAGAAATTTATCTATTTAGTACCTTCTCTGATTTGCCCTAGCACACCCAAATATAAACATTTTTTTGAAGCACCAACAAACTTTTTAAGTGTACCTATGACGAATGAAAGTGAGGTAAGAGTTACTACTGGATTAACAATATTTTCCAATATCCAGAGGAATAGAATACTCAACTGTAAACCCCACTGAGATGCCTAAACCGGAGCAAAACCAGTCAAGTTATTCACAGTATCCTCAGGCATTTTACAGGGGAAGCCTCTGACAAGCCTCTGCAAGATTCTGGGAAGTGTTCAAGGAGAAAGGGAAATCAGATGACTTCTTGGTAGTTGTGTGGATAAAACACCATATTAATCTTAGAGGAGGTTCTATTTATTGTCGAAACAGAGAATGAGAGAGATTTTTCAGTTATTCATATCAAGCCTCTGATAGTGCTCTACAATAGAAATGCCACTATTTATTGTGGGGAGCAAATTCCCTGTAAGGTAATGGCAAGGACACAGCAGCAAGTGATATTTTTTTGAACTATGTGATGCTATATACTTCAGTCAGCAATTAAGTGAAATCTTAACATATTTCATAAATGGTCTAGGACTTCCTGTGTAAAAACCTGAAAACCAAGCCACAATTCATAAATTCAGTGTAACTATCTTTTCATCTGGTGCTGTTGAAGCAATATTTGAGGACTTACATCACCTTTAGGGTGTTGTTAATGTTTCCCATGTTCAAATAATTTGCAGTTAAGTTAGAATTCAGGAAAAATATTGAAAATAGAGTGGTTTGTTCTGTGAAATCCTAGAAAACTGGAAGCTTCTAATGAGGTTTCACTCAGATGCATTTATTTTAAAACAAGGAAGAATTCTTTTCTAGTTAACCCCAAATGAAGAAATTCTTGGTTTGATCAGTGATTCCTCTAGGGACCAAGGATTCTTTCTAGCTCTTAAGTTGCTCTAAAAGGAAATGATGAGCCATAGAATACCTTGAATAATCACACAGCAAAATTTCATATAGTTTTTTAGAGAATTTACCAAAACCATTTGCATGGTACAGTGATAGTCTCCTGTGGGATTATCTAATAGAGTTCATTAGGAAAATTGATTATCCCTACAGTGAGCCAGAGGAGATAAGCACTGGAAGGAGGGAAAACTAAGGAAACATCTGTTTTAAAATCAAAACACAAAACACAGGTTCTGCTTCTTTTCCAGTTATTTCATCACTCATTAAATCAGTTAGCAGCACTAGAGTAGTAAATCAGATACCTAATGCTGTGATGGGCATTGTCACCTCTCCCATTGAGGGGCTGTTTTATCTAGTAAGGGACATAGCACAGTTATTTCCCGGTGCCCTAGAATGAAAATGCAATGGCTTGGACAATACAGCAACATTACAGAATTACTAAATTCAAACTATCAGATTTGCTGGCAGAAATGTCCTGAGAGGTGCAAGAGGAGCTGCTGCAGGAGCTGAGATGAATGATCTGGCAGCCAGGAAGATGCAAGAGCTCCCTACACTGCTGAAGGCTTCTGTCAGTGAGTTCCAGGAACTGCTTCTGAGTCAGAAGCTGGCTGTGTTTGAGTTACTGTTAGTATATGGCTTGTAAGCAGAAGTGCGTGTTGATACAGGAAATGAAGTTGAGGTCAGCTTCAGGTATGCACATAATTATTTAATAATTGTATCTCATGATAGCTCTCAAAGAGTTTGTATCTCCTTGGAGAGTAAAAGCCCACTTCAGTATTTTAATATTGTAGGCTATTGTGAGCCATCCCATCAAATTACAGGTGCCTATTCAGTTTTTTAGTGGCAGTCTACTGTACTTACTAGCACACTGTACAAGTTGTTGTAACACTACCAAGGCCAAAATATGACAATCAAAATATGAACATCATTAGTCATTAACCACACCTTTCCTCCCTTACAATTATAATCCTACTAAGAAAAGCTTATCAGTTTTTCTTATCTATTATATATTGTTTTGTTCCAGTAAGTCCTGCACAAAGCTGCTTTCCTGTTGCAGTAATGAGCGATGCAGAGACCCCAGGCAGGTGCAAAGGAGGAACCTTTATTGCCAAAAACCCGGCCTTTTTATGCCATTAGTTGGTTATCAGTTTACATAGTTTTAAGGCACAACAAACTAAGTTTAACTAACCACCATACACTACGAAGTGAACATGAGGCAGTCTCGCAGCATGCCTCTCTACCCCTATTCCAGCTGAGACATTCTCCCACAGTCCTTTTCTGCTTAGCCAAAGTAACAGCCCGGAGCCATGATTCTACAAGGCCTTCCCTTTACAAAGCTTTACTTATGGTAACACTTTCCAGTTGGTATTTTTGAAAAGTTCACCTCAGTAGTTTCTGTACTTAACAGATACAATCTGGTTTAGTTAAATGTTTTAGAAAAGACTGGGGAGTTATTATTTTGCAGGCTTATTTAATGCTAGTAACTAGTCATATCTACACATGGCTGTGCTTATCAGATCTTCCTTGACCCTCCATGTCATTCTAAGCTGTCCAGTCTATTTTCCCCCATGATTGTGAAATCCTTACCCCTATCCTGAAGTTCGGTTGTCTTGTTTCACTTCCTTAGCTCTGCTGCATAATCCTCCTGCATTTTAAATTAAGGCACAACAAATTTTTATCATGGAATCACGGAATATCCTGAGTTAGAAGGGACCAATAAGGATCATTGAGTCCAACTCTTGGCCCTGCACAGGACAGCCCAAGAGTCACACCCTGAGAGTGTTGTCCAAACACTTCTTGAGCTCTGTCAGCCTTGGTGCTTTGATCACTTCCCTGGGGAACCTGTTCAATGTCCGACCACCCTCTGGGGAAGAACCTTTTCCCAATATCCAACCTCAATCTCCCCTGACACAACTTCAGGCCATTCCCCTGGGTCCTGTCACTATCACCACAGAGAAGAGATCAGTGTCTACCCCTCCACTTCCCCTTGTGAGGATACCGAAGGTGGTCCCTCAGTCTCCTCCAGGCTGAACAAGCCGAGTGACCTCAGCTGCTCTAAGGGGCCGAGTTACCTCCACTGCACCAGTGGCACACCCACAGTCTTGCGGTGCTACCGCCTGCCCTCAGAGCTGTCCCCCCACCCAGGCACTGGGCCGCTGGGAGCGGGGCAGCACTGGCCGGGCTGTGGGTGTGCGCCACACGCGACACGCAGGTGGACTCTCATATTTGTACACGTACGTTCACATTTCCCTCCACTCCTTCTTCCTTTCAGGGTTTATATTCAGCATGAGACCCCAGCGGCCGTGACCCGGCCGGAGCGTGTGGCGAGCTCTCGGGGCGGACAGCTGACCGCGCTGACGGCCGGGGGCTGCCCTCACGCTGCCGCCCGGCGCACGGCCAAAGCCCGCCCGGCCGCTCTGGCCACGACCCGCGGCGGGGGGCGGCCACAGGCACCCCCGCCCCAGGGCCGGAGGGAGGAGCGGGTGTCCCCGGGGTCTCCCAGGCGGTGCCCCGTGAGGCGCAGCCGCCGCGGGCTTGGCGAGGGGCAGCCCCGCTCCAGCCCCGCTCCAGCCCCGCAGGGCCGGGCCGGAGCCCGGCCCCTTTTCCCGGGGCCAGCTGCGGGCCCTGGAGCCGCGGGCCGGGATGAAGCAGGTGGGGGCGGCGGGCGCTGCGGGCGGGGCGCGGCTCCCCCGGGCCCTGCGCGCTGACGGGCTCCCGCCGCAGGCGTTGGTGGACGACACCGAGGATGTGTCCCTGGATTTCGGGAGCGAGGAGGAGCTGGCGCTGCGGAAAGCGCGGGTCAGGTAACGGCGCGGAGGCTGCAGCATCGCGGCGCCCGGGCCCGGGCGGCCCTGGCTCTTCCGGTGTACAGAAAATTCCATTTAAACGCTTCATTCCGAGTTTTACAGGGAGGGTGGTCAAGCGCTGGAACAGGCTGCCCGGGGAGGCTGGGGAGCCTCTTGTCCGGAAGATGCCTGGGCTAGAGCAGGCGAGGCCCGGCCCTACTGCCCGGCATCACCCGGTCACTGGAAATGAAAACCTGACACACCCAACATCCCCAACCCCAAGCAAGCAGTAGTTTAGTTAGAGCTGGAGCAGTGGAGAGGGCTCTCAGCTCCAGCAAAGCCCACCGTGCAGCAGTGCTCAGGCATTCAGTGCACACCTAGCTGAACAGCCAGATAGCTGCAATAAAACTGTCATGATTTCCTACCACGGGATGTGATGTTGTGTAAAATATAAAATATCTTATGCTTGTAGATGTTACCCGAGAAAACCCAACCCGTTAAATCATCTCATCTGTCAGGCTAAGCAGTCTACCCTTGGGTTCCTCATCAGAGGTGTCACTCTGCAGTTCTCACCACACAGAGGTCCCAGCTGACAGAGCTGTTCAATCAGTGGCTTATGATGAATCTCCAATCAAAGACTGTGAAAGGAAGAGTTTTATGTCAAAAGGTATTAGGCATGCACTGATCAGTAATGCATATAATCAGCTTTGATTTAGATTGCTTTGTTCTAGCTTGCCCCAGTTTGACCTGGTCCATTACAATGATAATACTTCTTGCAGGTGTAAACAAAGAAATATAATAGATGTTAAACCTGACACATTATCTGAGACAACAAGCAATCGTGTACCTTAACAATACAATTACTCTCTTTTACTAGTGTCTAGCGAAGCATTGCTGCTCTTGCACTGCTTTGGACTTTATAACTACTTTGAGTCAGCCCTGACATAAGATTAACCTTCCCAGAATTGCCTTGGTTTTCTACCTTAGCAGCAGCACACTTTTAAAATAACGGTTTATATTGTGGTGCAATTTTGGAGAACACAGCCTAAAGGCTTCAACTGAGCTGGGAAGTACAGCTTAGAAGTACTTTGATCACATGAGCCACAGATTCTGTCTATGGGACCAGATTAGATGAAGCATGAAGTGAAACCACCCTGAAATGTTTGTAGGGGGTCCACCACCAGGCGCTTTACTCTAGAGATCCTAGAGATTCCTCCTGGTTCATGCTACTCAGTAATACAGCACAGGTGAATTATCAGCAAACCATACTATTCTATGATCCACTTTGTGTAGGCACTGGTTTCATTAGAGACAGCTCTTCTTTCTTGCCCTCAAAATAATATTAAAAGATGATGTTGTATCGAAAATTCATCTGCTATAGAATGCAGAAATGAAACTGCTTACACTGGTTACGCATTTGTTTTTATATTTCTGAAGAATCTTGTGCAAATGAGCCTGGAACACAGCTAGGTGCTGCAAAAGTTTGTTATCTTATTAGAGGGTATAACAAGGTGTTCTAATAGTTTGCTTTAACTTTATCCCAATTTCATGTATCTTGAACTTGGTTAGAATTTGCATAGGCTATGACAAATTGTGCTTTTCTGATTCTTTGAGGTAGGGCTCCTTAAAAGCAAAAGGTTAGTGACTACTTTCCTATGAAATTGGAAAAAGATAAATTCATTGCAGTACCAGAACTTTGGATCTGGAAGTCGGGAGCATATGATTTCTTCTTTTACAAATCGGCCAGGAAACACAATGATCAAGCTGGAGAAGAGAGCCCACTTACTCAAAATGTGCCTCAATATGTTTTGAAGTATCAGACAGAAAAAACCTGAAAAAACCCCAAACCCCCAGCATGTATAGTGCTGCTGTGGCACTTCTGAGCAGGTACCTGGAATGATCCTCCTGTAGTTCACTGGCATAGCTTAGGCCTGACCCAAATTTGATTCTTTAACATGGGATGCAACTAAGCTGATTACAGCTCATTCCTATCATAACAGGCATCATGCTCACAAACTGAACAGAGGGTATTGTAACAAGGTAAATGGCAATCATTTAGCCTTGAGGCTTCAGTTCTACATTACATGGATGTTTAGATGCAACAGGAAAACTAGAAGTCCAGGCAAGTGGGTTGCTGTGCTTTCAGGAGCAGATGTATGCCAAGATGAGCCAGTGCAGAGTTGCAGTTTCCTTTATCCTTTCCATAGTCTCAGTAAGTGCTCAGCACGGTAATAAATGAGAGCTTCTTGCTCATGTTTTTTTTTTTTCTTTTTTTAGTAAATACCCTTCAATGTTTGATATTGGAACAAATTCAGCATCCAAACAGTAATCCTGTTGTAATCCAGTAATACTGCTGAATCTGCCTTCCAGAATGAAACATGACTTCTCCAAAGTTACTGCCACATTTGAGGCACTGATCCATTAGAAAAGCTCAGGCAACCCTGGAGTGCTTTGGGGTTGTGATCTATGAAAGCTGCTCTTGACACAAGGGTACCACTTACATAATGAACTCTTACATCTTCTTGACCAAGATCAAGGCTTGAAGCAGCAAGGCAGTGTCTGTTTGAGCCAGTTCACAATATCCCCTCCACCCACCTGGCTGCTTGTGACAGAAAAAGCCCCTGTTGCTTAAAATGTCACATGCTCAGTTCTAAGTCAGAAGAAGTTTTTGGAAAGTTTGAAGTTCACATGGGCATGACCAGGAGTAAATATTAACTACAACTGTGCATCATTCTTCCCTCTCCAGTCATATGTGTACTACAAGCACAGTATTGCCCTTAGAGAAAGATAAACACCAGAACGGTTAAATGGCTATAGAGTAATAATATAAGGATATTTAAGTTGTAATAGTTATTACACTTATATAACTATAATTTACATTTATAATAAGCAATTCTGTATATATCATTGTCTCATTTTATTAAACACAATAATAGAATAATATTTAATAGTTAAGTAATTGATTATGCCCTAGGCCATACTTTTGTTAATTGGCCATACTACTGTTAATTGTTCACAGAGAGTTAGGAGCTTAATGAGAGAATTGTTGACTTAAATATCCTATTCAGATATTTTATTCACTAAGCTTTAAGGAAGAAGTTAACTGCAAGAGCCTGTAGGTAATTCTCGCTTTCAACTAATTAACACAAACAACTGTACAGAGTAAGATTTTTACTTGGCATATTACCCTGAAAATTGTACTCTGCTTATTACAGCATTCCCCAGCCCGCCCATCCTACTGTGCAGGCCAATATTCCATGTCACATAGTTACTTCTTTCACTGAAATAGCTCTTTCTTTTGTTACAGACAAAATTTTGTTCAATGAGCAAAGCGTAAATACTAGTGAAATTATTAAGCAATAATTCAGAAGAACTGTTAGATTCCCAAATCATTCTGCCTGTCTAAAAGGAAGTGTTTGGGTTTAGACATTTAATATGAAAGTTCACTTTGTCTTATAGCAAACAGCTACAATTTTTTTTAGTTTTAGAGTTCATGTTTTGTTTTCAAAACTGTTCTGAAAAGCATAAGAGCTCTTTCAATTCTTTTGTGTTTTGCAATGTTGGTTCATTTCATGAAACAGTGAGGATTTTATGGTACTGGGTTGCACACAACCGCTGGATTCCTTCACACAGTACCAAACAATCTGGTGAAAGGCTCCATATTTTGTTCTATCTTTGAGAAAGTTTTGACAGGAACACCACATTCATCTTCTAGCTTTAGACTAAAGCTTGGCTATCAAAAATACTGTTGCTTTGATAATGAAGATATACATCAACATTTGAAATAATAGCTGCAAACCGAAGTACCATTTTAAACTTGAAATAGCTGCGTTGTGCTACAGTGTCACCAAGTACTGTAACATCCCTTCCTGTCCCATAACCTCATATATGCTCTGTGTTTCCTCTTTTCTAGGCACCCACTGGCCACCTTTTTCCACCTGTTTTTCCGAGTGAGTGCTATTGTTACCTACTTGTTCTGTGACTGGTTCAGCAACAGCTTTGTCGCCTGTTTTGTCACTATTCTCCTCCTTCTATCCTTTGACTTTTGGTCTGTCAAGGTAAGATGACCCTGAATCGTAATTACCTTGGAAGTATTTTGTTTGTCATTAGTTAAAACAAAAAAAGTGACATTTTTTTTGTCACTCCATTTTGTCAATTTGTATGTCAGAAGTGAGAAAAATATTGCTATCTGTTGATTTATTAAATGTCTAGCCCATTTTAATGAAGATGTTCACATATGTTAGTTATTTAGCACCATGTTTTCTATGGCTGACTAAGGTCTACTAATATGGTGAGAAAATTGCTTTGCCATAGGTAGATTTGTTTGTATGCTTTCCCCATTAAAAAAATTAATAAAAAAATTAAAGTAATACTGGCTTTCAGTAAGGGATGCCCAAGGGTGTCCAGATCTGCAACCCTGTGCAGGGGCTACAGATCTGCAACCCCACAGCAGGGGCTACAGAAGACTCCTGAAAGCCCAGCTATAGCTCTGGTGCCCTAATCCCATGCAGGCAGGTGGGTCAGGCCAGCCCAGGATCCAGGGGCTCCACATGTGGAACAAGGCTTTTGTTTTGTAGAAGTGAAGCATTGATGCACCTCCAGTATTCACCAGCTTCTGGTGTTCATCCAGGTGCAGAAATATTTTCTTGGTTTCTTTCTTTGATCCCACACAGCTTATTTGCTTGTCATTAATCTCCCATTTTTCAGTGTGTTTTTGTTCTCAGTATTCCTCTTTTACTGAGGAAATTTATTTATTGGGTGCTTGTCCAACTGACTTGAAAAAGATACAACCTATAATATCTTATCTAAATAAGTGCTATTGTGCTAATGATCATAGTGAAAGTGAGCAGGCCTCTAAATTTGTAACTTCACCCATCGTTAATGGCTGGTGTACTCAAGCAGGCACAGCTTTTAGAAGTAATTTTAGTATTTGATAAAAGATGATTTTTGAACATGCTTGTCTTTTTCAGTTTTTCTATTTTTAACTATACTGACAAGTGACTTGTGCTACTGATTAATGCAAATAATACTTTCATCACTAGAATGTGACAGGAAGACTCTTGGTTGGTTTGCGTTGGTGGAACCAGATTGATGAAGATGGAAAAAGTCACTGGATGTTTGAAGCAAAAAGGGTAAATATATTAATAGAAGTAGGCACAGGGCAAACAGAGTCCATAGGGAATTTGTAAAACTGATACCAAGTCAAATAAAGTAACAAATAGAATCCTTTGTAACAGTTACTTTTTATCCAGCTTCCATAGAAAACAATGTCAGTATTCAGGTGCAAGCCTTGGTTTGCCACATCCTGGAAGCATTCAGGGCAAAACAGGTCTCACAACATTGTCACCATATGGATCAGCAGAATAAATATTCATAGCATGGTGCTATAGGTATGAAATGTTTCTGGTAGTTCTATTTTATTTTCTAGTGAGAATATCTTGTAATAAACACATCTTTCCATAGATAATCCCAACACAGAATTCTCTTCAAGAAAGATCTATGTGGAAAGCAATCCTGAATAGTTCAGATTTAGTATTTTGAAGTTAATATTTTATCCACATTCATGGAATATGGTGGGAAAGAGAACCTGGATCACAGAGCATTCTGATACAGCCAGTACTGCTGTTTTCCCCAAACACACTGAGGGGTTAAAAAAAAGCCCTATAGAATGGCATTTGGTATCACTGCCAGAGTCAAGGCTCAGGGTTTTGCTCTCACTTGCTGACATTCTCTCCACAGCCCCACTGAGCCTGGCAGAGCAGCACCCAGGTGCTGCTCACTGAGACATTCTTTGGAGCAGTCCAGCTGTGTCCCCAGCCCGGCCGGGGTGTCCCGGTGTGCAGGGCTGCAGTGCTCTCTGCAGTGCTCTCTGCAGTGCCCTCTGCAGCGTCAGCTGCGGCTCTGGGGTGCCCCGAGCACGGAACACAAATTAATGTGCTTCCTGTGAGTCTAAGGCAGGCCTGAAGACAGAATAGAGGAAACCCTGCACAAAAGAATACATGGAAAATTCGATATACTGAAAATCAACTAAAAAGCTTTTCAATTTTCAGAGTGGAAGAGTCCAGAGGGTTTTCTTTTCCAGCTGTGATGCTTCTGTTTTAGAAGTTGGCACTAGAGGTCGTTGAGTAGTCTGAGGGTTGGAGTGAGATTTTGAATTTTGGAAAGATCAGAACCTTGTGAACTGTCCTTTTGTTTCAGGTTTCTTTTGTCCTTTTTTAAGTGTGATGAGTGATGAGCCCCTCAGTGTAGATAGAGACGTGAGTTGTGCTGACCTGAAGAAATCTGTAAGCAGGGGTTTGCAGCCTGCTCTGAAGTTTTGTGCTCTCTCTGAAGACCAGACAGAGCACAGGTGTAAGGCTGCCCCTTGCACGTACAGTGTCCCCAACACTAGCATGACACAAGAGGCATTTTCAAAGCCACAGTTCTTAATTCATAGAATGTCAGCAGAGTTCAGAAGCAAAACCCAAGTATTAATTTATATAATAGGAAAATAAGCTTCGTGCAAGATTTAAATTAAGCTAAGATACTGCATCTTTTTAGGAAAATGTATAGAAATGTGCACTTTTATGAGAATTCCAGTCTGAACTAAAACCAGCTGATAAATCCTATGGATGAAAATGCTGTCATGTACAGTAGGGCATCAGGAAGGAAACTGGGCTTGAGCTACTTCTCAGTTAATCTTCTTCTATGCATAGCATAAGTGAAATCTTCCTCCTCTGTTCATTTGCCATTTATTGTGGGTTTTGACTTTGTGACTAACAGTCTCAGCTTTTTCTGCCAGGTGCATACAATAGCTGCCTCAACTGAAGCTGAAGCCCGAATCTTTTGGCTTGGTCTCATCATCTGCCCAGTGATTTGGACAATGTTTTTCTTCAGCACCTTGTTCTCCTTGAAGCTGAAATGGCTGGTGAGTCAGGGGATACTGAAGACAATCTTGGTAGAAGGAAAACCCAGATCTGTTTGTTTTGAACCAAATCTTCCAACAGTACAAAAATTCGACCAGCAGCTTCAAAGAATCCTGAGGACTTTTCTGCAGTCAAGGCCTGCACTCTGGAATGGATTGGTAATTTTTAGCTGCACTCCTACTGGGTTATCAGATGTCAACTCCTTCATCTACAGAACCTCAAGTGATGGGCAAAATTATGGGCTTCTTTTTAACTGTAGCAACTTACTCTTCCCCAGCTTATTAGCTAAATGAAACTAATAGGAATGGACAAAAAATGAACCAGGGATGTTGGTTTTCAGGTTTTTAGGTCTCCTGGGAACTTAAATTTACTTACTCTTAGAAGTAAGGATTTTAGATCTCTGGTGCCATTCCCTTTTGAAAGAACTAGCATCATTAGTTCTTAAAGCCTTGATAAACTGAGTTGTAAGTATTTTATAATTACTCATAAGTCATCTACTTAAAAAAAGCCCACTTTTTTCTAAATACAAGAGGAAATTTACCCCATATATTCATTACATTAAGATATTTTTGCTTATGAAATCTTCATATTTTCCCCTGTAAACATTAAGTGCTTGGATAATTGCCACACTATTCATTCTGACAATTTCCCAGCCATGCTCACTACCATTTCTTAATGCAGTTTGAAAAGATAAAAAGCACCTCTGCCATGTGCAGCTACATAACCAGTCAACAGCCAAGATTGCATGTTATTATTCAATTAGACAAGAAATTCAGCTATGGGCATGAATCAATCGCCAATCATTAACTGCTTTCTGGTGCCCCTAAACAAGCAATAGTTAAAATTAAACCAGCATTCTTTGTTCATGGCTCCACCTTTATTTTTGAAAAGCAGAGATTGTTTGCTAAGCCAGAAGCTCTTGGAGACAGAACTCTTAACTGGCACAGGGGGCAGGTTGCCCAGGTGCTTGTAAAAGGCAAGATACACAAATGAAAATAAGATCACTTCTGGGAAACTGGTTCTGAAGGCTAAGAGAAACATTTTTATCAGTTACTGCATCACCCAGATTGCTTGCACCTGCTGATAAGCCTGAAGCACCACAAAAAGAGCTGACTATTTGCACTGCACATCAATGCTAGATAGGGAGTCCTATCTATGGATGATCTTTCTAAATCTGTAAATTATAGATCTTATTTGTATATACTAAGTTGTCAGCTAAACAGGCCTGCAGGTGTGCCATGTATCTGGATGTATAACTTTTAGATACAAATGGGGCTTAAAAAAGTGAAATGCTTCTGGACTCAGTTAAATAGGTCCTTTTTCTGAGTAGGTGCTTTAAGGAAAGTAATGAAGTCTTTCAAGATACAGAATGACAAAACTGGTATTGGTGTTTTGATAAAAAGAGGAAAGTTCCTTTGTAGAAAGGAACTATTGTGTTTGACATGACTGGATGTCTTTGAAGGCCATTTATTATTGTGCTCTTACAGCAGATGTTTACCTGGATAGTGTGTACACACACACACGTGTATATCCTACACAGTCAAGGCAGAGCCATGGATTTGTCCCTGCTGAACTCTTGTTTGTCCACAGGCTCTCGTGATTGCTGGAATCTCCCTCCAGACTGCTAATTTATATGGCTACATCCACTGCAAGTTAGGGGGACAAAAAACCATCAGCAGAGTAACCTCAAGATTGTTTGGCACTGCAGATGTTCCCAAGAGTAAGTACTGAGCTTCAGCCCCTGGGGTGCACAGGCCAACCTGCCTCTCATGGCTGCTGCTGGCTCTTCTCAGGTCTCAGTTCCTGCAGTGAGCCCGGGGTGATCCTGATTATCCAACAAGCCTCTCTGGCAGTGTCACATGGAAGGGCCATACCCCAGGTCACTCTGCTCCACGTTTGGAAGCCTGCTGAGCTCCACAACTGAGCTGCTTCCAAGCTCCAGGAGGAAGAATGTCCTTAAATTAAATCCTTGGAGTTACTCTAATTCTAATGCCTCTGCTTAAGCACAGCTGGAAGAGCCATCTTCAACCCTGAGGCTTCCAGCTGGCAGCTCCCTGCTTTTGTAAGAGATTCCTGTGTCCCGGGTTATGCTTACAGCCGTGTGTGTGCTCTGTTCCCTCACAGGACAGAGCAGGAGAACTTCAGAAGTTGGCACTGAAGAACACGGGAAGAACACTAGGTAACCAAACCAGCAAGAGCTAAAGGATGAGCAGTAAAAAAAAGTAATTCATGAAAGCTGTTCTGCATGGGAAGATATTTAGATAAAGCTCTTATAGAATTATGCATGCATGAAATAAAGTCATTTGTGTTTGAGTCTTTAGATCCTGGAAGGTTTAAAGCCTTTGTTAGTTAAAAGCTTCACCAAAAAGTTGTTAGTGTGAGCACAGACAGTGCTTGTGGTTTACATGGAGCACAGTGCTTTCAGAAAAGCTGTCAACTAACCTCAAACTGCTGGATTATCTTAACCAAGAATTACATGTAATGAAAAGAAAATGCTAATTTGTTTAACTCTGGAACTACAATAAACAAAATCAAACTGCCTTTCCCTCTTGTACACGATACTGATTTTGCAGAGCTTTGAAATTACAATCCAAAAGGGCCTCTTAGTTAATAAAGATACTGAATGTTTATTTTTTAATGTTCAGGCTTTTGGTCAAATAGAATAAAACAAAAGTCAGGTACCATGTTCACACACTACTTGTGTGAAGCTGACAGTTATGTATAGTTAAAGCATTAATCTTGTTTTGAGACCTGTAAAAAAATAAATAAAGCAGTGCACTTGTACTATAATACTACCCTGGCTTTCCCACTTTTCCACTGAAAGGAGGCACTTAAATGATGTTATTCAGGGAGAGAGAACGGGCATTATAGCTCACCCTTGTGCAGCAGGCAGGACAAAGGCTGCTGCACATGCTCCAGTGTCAACCCAGCATATTTTATATTCAACCTCCTAAATAAAATGTGTGTTGTATACTCACATCTTCAAGTGCCACTTTTCACAGTCAGGTTATTGGAACCATGACACTGGAGGCATAATGCAATTGATAATCCAGATGCAGACTCACTTCCACAGCTTTCTAGTGAGGGAAGAACTACAAGAATCTTGAACTACTGGAAAAAACAAAGGCAAGAGCCTTTATATTAAGAATTTATTTGCAGTATACAAAAAGAATACATTCCTTTATTAAATCAAGGCATAAGTTACTTTTCTATAATTAAACTTGAACTAGATTTTTATTCCATTTACAGATTACATTATCTTTTCTTCTTGAAAATGGTGTTGTTCACAGTATTCCTGAATTCCTGTAAAGATGGAGAAAAAGTAATATAAGTACTATTTCAGTTGTACATCAGGAGTTTGTTGTTGCTGCATCTGTCCCCTGTGGGTACAAATATCTGAAGGTGGGCCTTCATTACACTGAAAGTGCCTTAGGTATTTCCCAGCTGTATTTTAAACAGCGCAGCACCAGCTCTTTAGGGAGTTTTTGCATGGGGTTTTTGTTTAATTACAGTTAGAAGCAGAGGCATTGATCAGTCAGCTGCATCCCACTGGGTTATGGTCAGCACCCCTGCACACACCTGCTAGAGAGCCTCAGAAGGTTTCTCTGAGCACAAGGACACCCCATCTTCTCTGAAAATGAAAGTCTGACTTCTCTGAAGTCAAACATTGAAACCAGTTATCAAATACAATTTCGTTATTGTTCTAAAAGCCAGTCAGAAGTGATGCCCAGAAGCAAATGTGGTCTCTGCACCTGTTACTTTCAGAATTGCTGTGCACCTCTCCTGATTTTATTATTTGTGGCAGAGTAACACAAGCCTGTTTAACACCTTTGTATATTGCAGCAGTGCTCGGAACTGAGGGGATTCATTTGCACAGTGATTCTCAGACTCACTTTGAATGATACTCCTGTAAGATAACGTAGCTGGAGACTCGGGTGCTTCAGCCAAGAAAGACTGGCCTCTGTCACAACTTTTTCCTTGAATGACAGAGAAAAACACAGAAGCAAAGCAACAGGAAAAGATGAGCTTCTTTTTTTAGCCTTTACCCTGTTCCAGTTACACTTTTTCAAACAGCCACCTGCAACTATTCCTTTTAGGAAGTCCTGATGTCAGTAATAGGACTAGAAATACAGTGTAGAGTTTGACAGAAGAATAGTACTAGCAGAAACCTTCACTTGGGAGTACTGAGCTGCTCCTTGATGTCATTAATTCAGATATTAATTGGTAACAGCTAGTGGGCAAAGAACCACACGTCCTCATGACCCACAAGAGAATGTGGGCAGTGCCAGTTAACAGTGAGGTTAAAGCACTGGTTTTAATGCTTAACATCTACAAAATATTCTTCTTTCAACTGGTTATAGTTTTATTCAGTCTGCATTTCCAGGTGATTAAAGAGAAAGACATGTTGTATTTCAAATATGATTACAAAGCTGAAAAGATGCAGCATGTAATCTTAACTGATTAAGGAAAAGTTAAGGAAATTACCCCAAAACTTCCCTCATTCCACATCATGCTATGTGATAGTTCCAGTGACTTTTGATTAAAAAAAACCATTCTATCTAAATGTGCTAAGAGACATCAGTGCCCACATCAGGGTTTTCCAGCAGTAACATCAGTATAGGAGGAACAACTTGCTGTAAGTGCAGTGCAGTAAGTAACTTTACCTATCTGTGGATCCAGAGGCACTTTACCCAGGAGGGAAACATTCATGTTCTGGCACATCTTCTCCGCACCGCCAGTAGTTGGGGGAAAGATCTGAGATTCATTCTGGGACAACATGAAAATTAGAGTTAAAATACTGCAATTCTGAGAATAAGGCATTTTTGGAGCAATGTTTGATATCCAAACAATGCCAAGGAAAAAACACTGTAACACACAGCCAGCCTTACCTTACACTTTGGACACACAAAGCCACTCATGTTCTCCACAACACCTATGATGGGCAGCTTCACTTTGCGGCAGAAGTTGATCTCCTTCCGAACATCCTGAAGTGACACTTCCTACAAATATTAGCAAACACTGGTATTTCAACTGTAATGTTTCATTCTGAATCCACTCAGTTACCTCCTTAGAGCTACTTTATCATGAATTATTACTGCTGTCTTAATATTTTTAGGAACACGAACCTGTGCTACGAGCTCTGTCAACAATTCTATGAGTAGCAACAGACCAGGTACAACAGCTCAAGCCCTACTGGATGTGGTTCTGTTTTGAAATCTGACTCTAGTCAAGATTCACTCATATTTATGTTTTATTTCCTATGTTCATCTCATATCTTCTTTAAATGCAACTTTTTCACATTTTCATTTTACAGAAGGACCCTTGGTATTCTCCACAGAGTGAGGATAAGAACCACTGGGCTTACATGTGTTACCTCTTTTCAAATTATTTATAAAATATCTTACCCTTTCCTCAGAGTTTTCACATATTATGACTGACCTCATTCATTCTCCTATTCCCTTCTTCTTCCTTCACCACCTCTCTGGTATTGTCCTCAACACTTCACTTCCTTAATGCGTTATCCTTTCAGCTGTTGTGGAAATACTTTGTGTCCTGTGCTGGTTTGATCTCCTGTTCCTTTCCAAACCAGACACAAAACCCTCTGTTCGAACTGTGTTTTTAGTTTCAGCTTTCCAGGGGCTGATTTCTTTTTTAAAAATGCACATGACAAAACTGCCTACTTTGGTGGGTCACCTGGAGGTGGCAGGCTACTTCACAGGTGTCAAAAAATGCACACCTTATCACTTAAAAACAAAGCTTCTTAGGGACATTCTTCTGAACATTAAGCCATTGGTGAGTAAATTATAGATTCACAACAATGTGAACTCTTGATTCTGAAGGAGGAAGTGAAACACTGCATTTCCTTTCACCGCACAGATCACAACAGCTTTTGACTGTGAACCGCTGTGGTTTAGTGACCCACTTGGAGCCCCACCCAGCTCCACTGAGACACCCACCCAACCAACAGACCAGCCAGCTGCAGGCACAACACAACAAATTCCCAGAGATTCTGTACCCTTAGATTTCTGTGAAATCAACAGCCCGTAACCCAAACACTGCCTTTAACTGCCATGATGCTTCCCCAGTGGAATTTTGGCTCATACCTGCGGGGTGGTGACAATGACAGCACCGTCGATGTGGGTGGCACTGAGGTACTGCACGATGGACAGGTGCTCATCTGATGTTCCTGGGGGCGTGTCCACGATCAGGTAATCCACTTCACCCCAGTCCACATCACGCAGAAACTGCTTGATCAGCCCTAGAGGAAAGGATAAGAATGTGGAAGAGAAAAAGGTATCTTCCTGTATTTCAAATTTCAGGGTCTTAGCTTACCACCCTATCTTTACATTATTAAACAAGATCATTTTATTTACATACTTGAAACCTTTCAAGTATGTAAATTCCTGTGAAAATACTCAATACATACCATTCTTTTTTGGTCCTCTCCAGATGACAGCATCATCAGGACTACTAAGCAAGAACCCCACTGACATGACACCTAAGTTTTCTTCAACATACTGAAAGACAAGTAGAGAAACAGAACAGTGAAGAAAGAGTAGAGAAACCAACTCTGAACCTCTATTTTACAGAAAAAGCAGGTGAGGGGGAAGCCATTAATGAAATAAAGGCAAAGAACCTTATCTTTTATCACAGGGCATTAAAGGGCATATCACAGGGCATTGTGCTTCTTGTGTGACACTCACCAACTACACTAAGACTGAAAAAATGAAATTGTTACAGCAGTTTATGGGATCGCTGGAGACAATGTAAGGATAAAAGCAGCTTTCCCTCTCAGCACCAGCTGCCTTTCTAACAGCATGCACACTACAGGTGATCTTTAGACAATCAACACTACTGCAAGACCTTCTCTGCATTTTTAAAAGATTAATAAGGTTTTTCTTGGCTGCAAGATACTTCTTGGCTGCCTCAGAAAAGATGACACACTACGCAGCTGCATGATACTGCAAAATAACAAACCTGAGTAACTTATATTTATTACCCATAGTAGCAAAGCCAGTAAACATAATAAAACTATTTCAGAAATATAGTATTGCTATTGTTAACAACAGAAATTTAACGCTCTGATCTAAATAGTCTATATCCCGATTCTATATGATATGTATCTCCATTTTATAGATCTAGTCTGTATGCTATAAAATCAGGATCTTTAATCTATAGCATTCTCTAGATATTCTGTAGAACATGGATATAAGCTATATAGATCTATAGAATCTGGACATATAGACTCTATGTCCTATATCTGTAGATTCTATAGAATCCAGATACTGAAGTCTTTAGATAACAGGAGTACCCCCTGCTCCTCCCTCACTCATTTTTCACTGTAGAAGATGGTGCCCAACCCAAACATGCCCAATGAACTTTCTGAAACAGCTGCACCAACTCACCACTGGAGACCATCCAGATCCACTCTGATGAACCTAAAAATTTAAGTGATACACGAAAGTTACAATACAAATAAATACAGATGTTACATAAAATATGAACATAAGTCAAACCTGGGCAAAGAGCTCACCTGCCTGCAGGAACAATCCTGCTTTATTGGGGCAGCTGAGGCAAAAACTGCAGGAGCACCACATCTCCATTAATAAGTGAACAATAACTCTTCAACCCTTACACAAGTTTACTCATTACTTTCTGTATTTGTAAGAAATATTCACGGGCTGATAAAGCACATTATGCTAATACTACTCAAGTTTCAAGTTGTCAGCATTATGTGGCTGATATGCAATGAAAGTTGTTTTGCAGAACTGCTCATCCTGAAAGCAGATGACTCTTTTGCGAAATATATTCTGCTGAACTTCTCCATCTCACCTCATTTCCCTACTCCACACTTCCCATTATGCACTCCTTTTAGAAGCTCTACATCCAAAAAGCCTGAATATGCTAATGAAAAACTGAGAAGAAATCCCTTAAACAACATGTCTGCATGTTCACTTACCTGTTCTCCTTCTAGACCCATTATTTTAGGGATCGATGGCCCACAGATATCTATGTCCAGCAGAGCAACCTGGAAAACAAACCAGCCAACCTGCCCCACTGGAAATAAGGTAGCACAGGGCTGTCTCCAAAGGCGATCTCATGCTATGAAATCACTCCAGCGGAGTTCATACAGGAAAGTCAAATCTTAACGAGCAGGGGCACACGATCGGCACTCGCCCGCAGGTGCTCGGCCCTGCCCGCTCCGGGGCCCCCGCCGCTCGTCCTCTCCCCGCCCTCTGCCCACCTGCTTGGTCTCGTCGGCCGCCAGCCCGTGCGCCAGGAGGGCGCTGAAGGTGCTCTTGCCCACGCCGCCCTTGCCGGACAGCACCAGCACCGTGTGCCGCACCGCCCGCAGCCGCGCCCGCAGCTCCGCCGCCTCCGCTGCGGAGACACCGCGCCGTCAGCGCGTCCGCACCGCGCCCCCGAGCCGCCCCCCTCACGGCCGCTGCACTCACCCGGGTCCGGCCCGGCTGCGCCGGCCGCGCACAGCCCCTGGTTGGGGCATCCCTGGCAGGCGGCCGCCCTGCCCGCCTGGGCGCTGCCGGTCCCGGGACACTCTGCAAGGGACAACGAGAGCTGGGCCGCGAGTGCCGCAAGCGGGAGACCCGCCCCGCCCCGTCCGGCCCCGCCGCTCACCCTCCGGTGCGCCCGGCGCCTCCGCCATAGCGCTGCGTCACTTCCGCCTCCGCCGGGGGCGGGGCCTCGGGCCCCCGCTGCCCAACCGCTGCCGCCGGGGGGCGCTGTCGCCGGGGGGCGCTGCCGCCGGGGGGGGCTGCCGCCCGGGGCCCGGGTGGCCCGGGGGCACCAATGACGGAGCCGGTGACACCTCCAGAGCCCCGGTGACACCTCCAGAGCCCCGGTGACACCGCGAGAGCCCCGGTGACACGCCCAGGAGCTCTTTCCCGGGGACCTCCGCTGATCCCCCGACGGGCTCTGCCCCGGGGGCACCCGGCCCTGCGAGCAGCCCGCGCACCCGCACCGGGGCCCGGCCGGTCCGTGAGCAACTGCAGATGCAGTTCTGACAGCGGCGAGCTTTTAAAGCCAGGGTGGAATTTCTCCACTAGAACTGCTTTAGGCAGAAGCAATTGACAAGGAACGGCGCGGAACCATCCCGGTACCGCATCCTGGGTGTTGCCGGTGCCGGCCGGTCCCGGAGCTGAGCCCCGGGGCTGTGTGCCCGTACCCCGCTGGGCCCCTGGAAGGAGACGGGCTCCAGCGTTGGGCCAGCTCCCGGCACAGCGCTGTCCCGCTGCCAAGGAAAGCATTACACAGTACTGCACTTCACGGTTGTGCTTCGCAGGTTTCATACCCAGGAGATTATGTATCATTCCAGTAAAATGACGCTGTCGCGGTATTTCATGGCAATTCTGAGTATATTAATTCTATATCTTGCTAATAGACAATTTCCATTAATTTAATGGGTACATTTATTTGGAAGATTATACTGCCTTAACTTGGCCAATCAGCTTCTGAGCACTTAGTCACTGTGCTTGGTATGTAAAAAATAATAAAATAATTTTCCATGCCAAGGAGGTGTGCACCAGCTTGGGATGCAATCTGGACCCTATTCCTGGCCACCTTATCCTAGGCACTGCTCCCTCCCTCTCTCTGCCATGGCTGCCTGAGCATAGCCTTGTCCTCTCTTTGCTCCTAACATCACAGTCTAGGTGCTGTAAAAAGGATATTTCCTGATCTGAGCACAGTTGGGAGTCTCAAGTACTCCCATTTCTGACCGATTAGTCCCAAAACTTGTTTGTTTTAACATACAAGTATGTAAGTTATTATTTGAGGTTGTCTCACCTTGGAAATAGAAAAGTATCTGGCAATATTTGGAAAGGGACCAGCACATCCTGGTCTTAAATCTATCTTTTTGAGAGAAATATACTGCAAACTTATCTTTTTTGGGGCATAGCACTTCAAGAACTGCAAGCTTTTTAGAAAGAACACTCTGGGAATTAAAATAACCTGAAGCCAAACATAAAAGCAGTAACTGTTCACCTGCAAAAGAAACCCCCAAAAACCAAAACCCCAAAACAAAGCAAAACAAAAAAAAAATAGAAAAAAACCTGAAAATACCTTTAGTTAAGGTCTTTGAGGAGCTTTCAAGCATATTTACCTCAGGTAAAAGCTCAACACCACTGGATACTTGTACAGCTCCTGCACTTACTGCTCTGTAATTGCCTTCCACGGGAAACTAATGAAAAAACTCAGTTTGGAAGTGGAGTCAAATGTTTAAGCAAATTCAGATGTCTGTGGTAGGAGGAACTGGCCAGTAAGACATATCTGAGAAGTTTATACTGTACCTTGCCCTTGAAAAAACTGGCTTGGTGTGAGACCACAGCCTAGTACAGCACTTTAGGTCTGTGCTTCCTGTCCAACATATGGATTAGATTCACTGATGTTAGCAAGACTTTCCACATTTTAAACTGAGGTACGTGTCCAAATATTTTTCTTTTGGGTCCAACAGATCATTTCCCGTTCCCAAGGTTATAGAGAGCGTTCCCACAAAAAGCACCAAAAAGGAAAAGTGAATTTCTTCCTCAGTACCCCTCTTTCTCTGAGCCAGCGAGGGCTCCTCGTGCAGGGCTCTCTGGGCAAAGAACAGGCTTTAGAGTGTTTTAGGGTGGCATTTCTGGTCACCTTTGATCCAGTTCTATCCCCACATCAGGCAGACTGATGGTAATACCAGTTGACAAGTCCATCGAGGAGACAGCAATATTTACCAAAAGTGTCAATATGTCTGCTGTCTTCCCGGTGCTTTGGAAAGCAAGGCTTTATCTTTCTTTATCCTTATTACTCTGATTCTAGCCCAAGGCCTGCCAGGCCTTCCCTGCTTTTGGAAAACTCAAAGGAGATGAAGTTACACTAAAAATTCCTTGAGAGTAAGAAAGCAGAGATGGAGCAACATATTTCCCTCCTTGTGATCAAGATGAGCAGAAATGCTTAAACATATTTTCAACTGATGTACAATTTGAATTATGCTAAGTGAATCTGTCCCCCAAAACAGGAGAGATGGGAAACCACAACTCTGGTCTGCCCTTTTCTTTCTCACTTACAGCAGTGCTGGCATGAAGGTTCCCCCTGAACACCTCCTCCTTTCTGCATTGAGGCTTTCCCTCATGCCACGCAACTACCTGGTGTTTTTCACTCTTGTGGTTGTCTGTCATTAAAATGACAAACATTATTAAAAGCTGTGTGTTAAATACTATTTTTCAGTGAACTCACACAAGAGGCCAGTGGAGATGCATGGTAGAGCAGCTCCCTCTAGCCAAAATTACAGCGCTGAGCATTTTCAAGCCACTGTAAATGCCAGCAAACTCTAACATGAAGCATTATAGGAAGCTAATGAAAACAGTTATTTAGCACAACAGCATTAAACACTGTTTAGATTAAGGTAAGTCTTTCCCCTTCTCAGCATCAACAGATATGCACAGCATGACCTAGAGCAGGGTCTTTCTGACAAAACGTCAGGCACGTTTTATTAATGAAAAGTGCTTTAACCTGAGGAACACACTGGACAGCATCAACTTTTACCCTGGAGCGCAAAAAGCAGCTGAGACCTGAGTATGAGCGGCTACTGTAGCCTTCCCTCTGCATCCTCCCTGCTCTAGTAGGAGCCTGATTGAGCACAGGCCCTCCCCTTACATTTGAGAATGATGTAGGAAGAAGTGGCTTCTCTCTCTCAGGGCCCTGCTTTGCCTCGGTGTGAGACCCCCCCATCAGTTATTCCCCACGTGCTCCCAGTGGCCGCTCTGGAGGGCAGCAGTGGCACCCAGCAGGGCTGTGCACTGAGCTGGTTTCTCAGAGACAGCTGTGCTGCAGCTGGCTCCTCACCCTCCATCTCCACTGGGCAGTGTCCCCTCTGGTTTTGATTGACAGTGTTCTGTGCCTTTCAGGTTACAAACCCACATCAAATCAGGTAAAAATCCAGCTGAGGTGCAGGTCGGTGCAATGCAGCAAACAGCACACCAGTGTCTACCCCAGACTTCATGTGCTGTCTGTAAAAGAGCTGTGGTTACTGGGACATTATCGCATTTGGCACAGCCTCAGTGTTACAAAATGACAGAAGACTACTGAACTAAAATGCCCCAACTGTATGCAGTTCTAAAACCGTTGATTAGCGTTGGTCTCATCAATCCAAGAGCAGTAGCAGCAGCAGAGCAGTTTGCAATAGAGGGCAGTGTCTCTGTGCTAATGCCTTGTCAGTTCCCTTATCACTAACTCAGCAGTACTCCAATGGTGAATATACTTCACAATCTCAAATGATAACGACTCTGTCTTGTTGGAAGGAGGAAAAAATAATCGGTATTGTTTGTTTTCTTATGTTCTGTTTTTCATTAAAAGATCACCTCATTCACTACTGAAGCGAGGGCATATCCGAAGGGAGCTTGGCAGGCGTTCTGCTGACTCTAGTACCACTACTTACTTTTAGGATTAGAAATGAATAAAATTATTCTTGTCAGCTCTAGTAAAAAGCAGATTCATGTGGATAAGTTTTGCAGACTTTTTCCTTTCTCACCATCCATTATCCAAAGAAACGACATTTTTCATTAAAGTTTTCCTGAACCCATTTAGCAGTCTGAGATATACCTGCAGCACTCAGGAGCAGAGCAAGTGTTTTCTGCTTCAACAGACCCAGATCGATAAATTACAGTCTGAAAAAGCAATGTTAAAGAACAGATTAAGTACTAAGTATTTCAGATAGTCAAGATGGAAACCTACTTAGAAATTTCATTTTCTGATGAGAAAATGAATATAATCCATCAGATCATAGAGAGGGGAAAAAAACCCCAACCCCAAATATCCTGCAGAAAATAGACTGAGATTGTCTGGCTCAGTAGCTGTGAGCAGTGCCAGCTCAGGTTCAGTACACTGATTTATACACTTCACTATTGTATCAGGCTGGTTACCTGAAACTTTTCAGGGCAGCTGCCTAAATAAGTGTGCAGCACTAAGGAATTCCAAATCATTTAGGAAGGTCAGCACTTCAGTTTGGAGACAGGAATACCCTATGAATAGCTGAAAGAAAGGCTACTGAGAAAATACCACCAACAAAACCAAAATTAACCTTTTCTTTTTGCATCCCTTAGTATTTACTCAGTGTTCAACTGAAATCTAGAGTAAATGTGAAACTCAAGAAATAGTGACTTACCCCTGCAAAGTTTAACATGCAGGCCTAATTCTTAGAATAAAGTTTTGCATGGAGAAAGAAGACTAAATGCAGACAGGTATTTGTCTCAGCTTTTCCATTTGGTGAGTAAAATACCTGTACTTTTCATAGAATACATTAAACACTTCGGTGAAGAGAGGAGTGATCTAGCAGGCAAAGCAGGGCATTGAAGAATGGTGAATTTAAGTCCAAAGACAGTAGCTTACACCACATCAGCAGTTTTGAAGTCGGGGGCTCAGGCTGCAAGTCATTTTAAATCCCTGATGAGTGCTTCAGTTCCTGCATCATGGGCTAAATTCAGCGGAGACAATATCAGGTGCTCTCAACATGCAGGAGCCAAGTCTGTCACGCTCTGAAAGGATGCAGGACTGGGGTGCACATCTGAGGAGAGGTGGGATCATTTAATCTGTATTAACTTCAGCTTTAATAATCGTGTTGCCGTAGCAGATGCAAAGAACAAACTCCAAAGACAGCTGAGGTAAAATTCACTAAAAGCTGGCAGCTGCATATTATCTTATTAGCAAAACAAGGCATAGAAATGTTCTGTAGCATTTACATACTTCCTGAAAAAGCCGCTCCTCAAACGATAGACCTGTATTCCCTTCCCTGGCACTGCCTGGGGCTCACACACAGCCTGAGAGGAGCTTGCTCACAGACAGATGTCAGGGTTTTACAAGGAACCTCGCAGCTTCTGTGCAGAATCACACACTGATTATGTTCATTTGCAATTTAGATGTTTAAAGTGGGGAAATATGTCTTTGATAGTGTTTTTTTTTCTATTTTACATTAATTAATGATACTCCCTGGCCATTTCCTGATTTAGAAATAGTACTTTTTTTTCTTAAAGAAACTTTGGAAAGTGTGCAAGTAAGGAGGCCAACAAACAGCACATTTATCTGTTTCAGAGGAAGAAGATGACTAAGCTTTTACACTTTTATTTTGCTGCATCCAGAGAAGAGCCCTAAATCAACTAAAATTTAGAAGTATTTACATACAGAATGTCATTAGTCTGTCCTTGACACTTAAGTTCCAAGTTTTCCTTGCCTTTTGATAAAGACATTTCCATCTCTTTAGCCTGAATGTTGGCCTGGTTCTGGTCAGAAACAGTCTGATATTTCAAAGTGGGTCACAGTGAACTTTCCAAACATTTGTTCTGCCCTTGTCTTCCTATTATGCAAAGCAGAAATGGCATGGAAGAAGACAGACCTGCATTAATCTCTGTCTGTATTGCCTTTGCAGTAAGTTTTCGCTAAAGTAAGTCACGTGTTGGAAGTATATTAATTGAATTTTGAAACATATATTCTGAAGTTAACCTCTGTACCGACAGATAAAATTTTGTTAAGCATCAAGACTCATTTGTTGCTTTCATCCAGCTCTACTCAGAGTTCAATGAGTTTTTCCATTAAGATTCTTTCTCTTACAGAGCAGACTCACGTTCGCTCATTTTTTTTAATGCACATTTGGAAACAATAGAGTTTTCCTGCGATTCTGTTTGTCATAAGTAGTTTAAGATGTTTTCAGTTTATTTTTAGGGACCCTTAGGAAAGTTCAAACTAACCAGCTAAACGTGTAAGCTCACAGCACATAAATACATTTTCTTTTTCTCTCCCCCCTGTCTACAAAGCACAAAAGATGTAGTTTTTTGTGTACTTTAGGTTGTATATGGTCTGGCCAGCTACAGCACTTTATCCCTGAATTGGCTATCAACCTAAGTTTCTCATGGATTTAAGTGTATGAACATTCACTTCACATTTTCCATTGGTGTTTTCTATTGTTTTTAAGTGCCCCTTTATAAAATAACTTCTGGTATGAGGGAGCACAAGTGCATTGTGAGATATTGACACACAAGCGGGGATTTTGTCATGGAGTTCAGCTGGCCCCATGACATAACTGCTGACAACTTGATTATAATAGAAAAAACCAGTAGCTATATGCCTATACTGTTACACCATTAAAAACCAATAATAAACTACCTGGAGAAACTGGAGTATTTGTATTTGTGTAACGAACAATTAGTCTGTATAGTATACATGGATCAAAAGCATCAGAGAAGAATGGAATCTGTTGCTGCAGTTTCTGCTGAGTTACTGGTTAGCACATACATAGCAGAGACACTTTACTCATCACAAACTCCACAGTAATGGAGTTACATCAGAATTACCAAACGCTAGAGTGGAAGCAAACAGCTTATGCTGGTGAGGAGGAACTCAGGCTGGTCAGCATTGTCCAAAGAAAAGGAAAATGCAATAGGTTCACTGAGCAAAAACATTGCTGGTTAAGCTCTGGGTGAAGTTATATGGTAAGAAGTCCTGTTAATTCTCTTGCTCGTGACTATACATCAGAGGAACAAAAGGAAGCAGAAGGCAAGTGAGGGCAGAAGTATATGTGGATGAGTGCTCATTTAACAGGTATCCATCAGCAAGCATCGTGGAGCACCCCTTCGTCTTTCTCCAGTCTGTAATAATTGGACAAAAAAGCATAGCTAGGATATGCTTCAATAGGACAGCCATTGGCTTAGTTCTTGAATTGTGCCACAGTTCTGTTCTTCCACTGGGAAGTGATTATAGTCAAGGCAGCTACCACAGCTCCTGTTCCCTTCTCCTCTAACAGCAGTTAGACAAAGGGTGCTACAAGTTCAGGTTTTGTGTTTAAAAAAATATTGATCTTGCAAAGGCTGTTTTTACACTGACTTCTCAATCAATGAATGCCACTCTCAGACACATCCTTCTTTCTGACAAATTATTTTCCTAGCTAAGCAGGCTAGTTCCATAAAATGAGAAGAAAATTAACATAGTAATGATTTGCTATCTTGGAAGCAATAAAAGCTGTTATTTTAATGAGGTCTGGAGCCCATTTTGGAATGAAAAATATTTTTCTAATTTGTGAAACAGCAAAATCTTTTCCAGATCAAAAAAATCCAACCAAAACCCAACCCCAAAACAACATACAGGAACCCTCCTGCAACCATTTGTTTCTAAAATCAGTACCCTGAAAAAGGAAAGAATCAAAAACTACATAAAAGAGTAAATAGTGTGAATATGGTGGTGATCTAAAAATGATCCCATGCTGAAATGGCGCATTTTCTTCTGTTTATATCCCTTGCACATAAAAGTCTATGATTAACTTACTTGATTCTGGACTTAATCTTGGTCATAACAATGGGAGGTTCATCCAGAGTTTGGATACTGGAACCCTGGAAATATGAGGTGCTGGAGGCAGAAGCCCAGAAGCCCCAGTGAGGTATTTGGCAAGGGTTAGGTCACAAGCCCAAGAAGGCATTACAGCTCCTCTGCATTTCATCATCCCTGGGCTCACAGCATGCGGCCATCTGGGCATGGGAACGTTCTGAGGAGTTTAATCACAGCCTGTGACTCTGCTCAGACTCAGAGCTGCCCTCGGACCACATCTTCAGACTGCTGAACAGAAAATGGTGTGTGCACAAGTCAGTGTAGAAGAGGGTGGTGGCACATTGCCATCAACATGTCCCAGTGTCAGTTTATGCCAAAAGATGTTATGGTAAATGTATTTTAGATTTGGTGTAAAAGTACACAGATCTTTAGGAAAAGAAGGAAAACCTTTAATTGTGGTGCCAGCCCTCATTAATACGTTTGCATCTGCTTTCCACAAAGTTAATATTAGCATAAATAGTTACCTTGGCTTCAATCTCCTGGAAGTAGCCACTAGGGCAGGATGTTTATGGACATTAGCTCTGGGAATCAGTCAGACCAGGCAGCAAGTGACGTGTTTACCCAGTCCAGTATTTGTACCATGTCTAAACAGAAGATTATCTCTGCCAGCTCCACCACCTGTGCTGTGCTCAGGAGCGTTCCCCTGCCCAGCACCACCCTTCCTGCAGGCCTTGCTGTTCCAAGGCTGGGAGCACAGGGATCAGAAAGATACTAGAAAAGCACGTACATCTTAAATAAAATAATGAGAAAATAACCACCCACTCCAATAAGCAAGTCACCACGATTCTGAATATTTCCACTCGGCTCACTGAGAATGCTTTTAGAAACAGCTTCATTGTGTTGGGGATTTTTTATCCCCGGGGTGTGAAAAGGCAATATATTATATCAATATAGGAGGGAATTTGACTCTCACTTTTTTTTTTTTTGCCTATATTTTTGCTCTCTACCTTAAGAGCCTACAGTATTTTGTTTTAGTAGCTTACTCCTCAGAATGTGTCTATGACATGATGGTAAAAACGGTCAGGTTAAAATTAATTTCAGATTCGAGATCTGGGTTCTGCTCACAGTCTAAATATTGCAAGCTATCATAGTTTTACTTTGAAATAATGTGGCATATATCCTAAAATTAATTGTGAAATCAGTCATGAGTACACTATTTATTCAGTCAAGTATAATATCAACAAATGTTAAGTTTTACAAAGTAATTTAGGCAAAATATGGAAACAGGGGTGGAAAATATTTAGCAAAACTGACTGAGAGGCAAAATATTAAAGGAATTTACAAATGAGAAGGCACAAGTACGTTCCTCCCACCACATTACCTGGCTGCTGCTTTTTGCATTCAGATAGTAAACAGTGAGCTGACCTCAGAACCAACAAAGAAACAAAGCCAGGCTGCAGCATTTTAGAAGTGCTTGTGATGTATGTAAGCCTACCCTGAGCACATGATGGAGCTTGTGTGACTGCTCTCAGTCTAACTGTATCCAGCCTACAAAAATCACAGCCTGGTAGAACGAGAGAGCAGCAGGAGCAGTTTTCTCCATGCTCCCAAGAACGCTGCTGCACAAAACTTTCCTCATGTCCTGGAAGGGAAAGTTTCCAGCGGGGCAGCTGCTGGGCCAATGCCTCCCCACGCTCTCCTAGGAACACGCTGCTCAGCTCTCGTTCTGTTTGTTTCCTGCCTTTGGAGATCATCCAGAAATGACGTGGGCTGGTGCAACGCTGTCTGGTGATCCTCCCCACCAATCCGTTCTGTACAGCAGATTATCTAAACCATTTCAGCCAATGTGTGATCAGAGTGAGTAATCGAAAACTGTTTGAACAAAGCTTCTGTGATGCATTGGAGGTGGTTCCCCTGAGGCCATTTTTCTTTGTATGTCTTAAATGTCAGTGCTTTTAAAAAAAAATAAAAATTCAAGAACGCACAATGAACCTAACCCACATCCACTTACATGCAGCCAGGCAAGGCTTAAAGATGGGTGCATAGTTACACGTTTCAATTTTGTGTTCAGAGCCAGGCTTAAACTAATTTTTTTAGAGAATGAATGAATGAGGAGTTTGCTCTGTAGCACTAACCAGTTTCCTTGGTTGTGTATGAAGTCCTTGCAGACATTTTCTTGCAGAAAACATTAATTTCATCCTCTTCTCTAACTTCATTAGAAATAATTCAGTGTAAGAGAGCCTGTAACCCATCCCCTTTCACCAAATCAATTAAATTCATAGACCCATGATCACAGGCCAGGCAGTATCAGCATGGTGACTGCATTAAACACTCACCATAACACGAGCAGGTGTGTGACCTGCGGCATCGCTCTGGGGGTTGGTTTCAGTGTCCCAGTTCGTTGCTAACCAAGGGCTCTGGACTGTTTTAATTGCACTGTTTCATTGTTAGATTTGCTTCATGAAGATGAATCACCATTTCCAGTTGCTGCCCAAGAGAAAAAGTGAGTACCAATACAGACCAAAGGCTGAACCACAAAGGTCCTACGCAGAATCTGAACCACAAGAAGTCTTCTCTTCCTCTAGAGGACAAATATCCATTCAATACTTTCTGAAACTGAGACATAACTGTGCCCAATTCTTACTTGGCTGAGAAATGTGCTGCTTTGTTTCGTTGTTTTTACTTTGAATTATACTTTTTTATTGAAAATAAATGAATGTGTTTACAGTGTGCTCCCAGTTTTAAGTAGCTCTAATGTAAGAGGCCAACATCCTCACAAGTCCCCACAACAGAACCACATCAGACCAGGCTTTGGCTCCCTTGCAGGCATCAAGGCGTAGCATGGGAAACACGGCTGTGCTGACAGGGGGTGTAACATAAACACAGGAAAGGAGGACCCTGCTGAGCAGCGGGTGACCTCTGACAGCACTGGGGATTCTTTACCTCACAGCCGTGGTACATCCCCACAGGCTGCTGGCTTTGGTTAGCAGTGAAGGGGGACAGTGGGAGCAATGGATAGGACTGACAGGCTTGTAAACCTCTCCCTGACACACATCTACTCACCAGTGCTGTCTGGGAGCTGGACCTCACCTTTGCAGTGGACAGGTGAACACACAATATAAAATAATCAAGTCCTGACAACAGCCCAGGTTACTCAAACTCTGCTTCTGAGCAGCAGGAGACCCAAATCCTTGGTGTTCTCAGAGAAAAGGAAGGATGTGGGCTTGGTGTAAAATCAATATTTAATGTCATTAAGTCTCTTTCTGCAACCAGTGAAATTGTAGACAACATATAAACCAATGTTTCCAACAATGCTCTTTTATCATAAGTAGTTCCTCTGCAAAGCAAGTAGCTACCAAAGTGCACTAAATTACCTACATAAGTATTTCCTCTAAATCACAGCTAGCTTAGATTATCTGATTAAGAAGGAACCACTGCAGAATTAAATTATAGGGAGAAATTTACTGCCATTATCTTCACTTTCTTCCATACTGTGTTATTTCCATACCAAACCAGATTTTTTTCCCTGCAGTATATAATCAATAAAGGCTTCTTTTTGGGTGAAGGCTCTCTCAAGCAGCTCTGTGAGAACCTAGCCTGGACACAAAAGGCTCAGTACAATATGGAAATGTGGTTTCAAATGTTCAATCATGTTCACAAGCTGCTGCTTCAGGGCCCTAAGTGATTCATCTACTGCAAAGCTGCTTTGCTGTAAGGGCTGAGTGGGTTTGGACAGTGCTAGCCAGGAGATCTTTCCCACTGCTCCACTAGACAGTGTCAACAAGCCCTTAAGGATTTGGACTGGGATGCAGGCTCCTGGCATTCTTAACTCTTTGGGTTTAGTCTATAAATAACCTTTCAGCAGCAGGAACTAATTCAATTTTCAAACCACACACACACACCATTAGCAAATCTGGTACAACTTAGTGTGCAGACCAGATCTAAATAGCAGCATAATTTAAATCACGTTATGCCATTTTTAGTGGTTGTTGAAATTCAAGTTGCATTGATTTTAGTAAACTGGCTAAGAAACTACATTAGTTCAATTTGACCTCTTCCACTCTAAAGCTATCTACAGGAAATGCTTGAATGGGTTCACCACACTGGCTGTAATGCATCCTGATAAATGAGGGTAACATAATAATCAATAGGCTAGGAATTATAAACATTTTCCCCCTTCTTTCTTTTTTAATACTTAGAAAACTTTTACCTTGCAATTTCTCTCTCCTTCCCCCCCATACAGATTAAAACACATAAGAAGCACTTAGAGGATTCTCAGGGTTAATATGATTACATGATAACATGCACTGCAACCAAAAATGATGCTATATTAATTCTACGAGTCTCTTCTTTTTGGTGATGTTCACTCCTTATCTTCTCCATTTACAGAAAATAAGTCTTTAAAGGAAGTTAGTCTTCCCTCTACAGCTCCCATGGGAGTTTTCAAAACTTTGAGAAAGTTTCAGTATGGAAATATGACTTGTGTACATATGTTCTTGCAGCAAATGTCCTCAAAAGAATTGAATAAGGTTTAAAAGAAAATGAGTTTATTGGAATTTCACCTTTGCAAAATGTTCATAGATCAAGCAGTAGATTTTTTTACTTAGGATAAAAATTAATAGTGAAGCAAAATGGAAAGAGATCCTGTAGAGCTATAAACACTGCCTCTAGGAAAATGGATTTGTCACAAAAGCACAGTTGTAATTTCCCCCACAGTTGTAGTTCAACACTTCTCTTCTTCTTGTAATAAACGTATGTTCCAATTTGCCTACAAATTTAGTAGTTTTATAATAGGAAAGAGATGGGGCATTTCTTAGTGGAAGCTTTTCACCTGTTTTCCACAAAGAACTTCATTAAATGCTTTCATATAATATGTGAGTACATGGCCAGTTCCTTCTGGCTCTCCTGTGAGATTTGATTAGCATATGTCCTTCTAGAGAAATGGCAAGAGCAAGCCAAAATTATACAAATTCATCCATCTGATATGACATTATAGTAGTCTTCTCCCCTAAATTAAGCAAAATGACATGCCAGGATGGAAGTTCCAATAGGAGTGTTTAAAAGCAGGGGTGGGTTCTGATTTTGTATGCATGTGAGGCTTACAGAAATGTTCTGCTTTGTTCAGGTACTTCAGGAAATCTTCCCGACTGAAGATAAAATTATGATACTGGAGAGATCCATAAAGGCAAAGGAGAACTGAAAGTGTTCAGACACACCTTCAGGGAAGAACAGAAAGACTTTGCCATGATGCACCTCAGTTTCAGTAAGTAAAGGTTGGACTGCTACGTCCCTTCCTTCATCAGCTACTCAAGAACAGGAAATTCAATGACAGTGTGAATCAGTTTGATGAGATTGGAATTGCATTCATTACATTGCAGTTCAAATTCTGGGAGAAAAAAAGTAAAATCCAAGAAGCTCGAAATAATTGAAATAATGGGCCAAAATGTCAGTGTGTGTAGTTCCCTTTAGAAGTCCAGTGTGTGCAGTTGTCTTTGGAATCCCTTTTCCAGGACAGTTAAGAGTTCAATTGCTTGGTGGTTGATAACCTTTGGGATTCAGTCTCATGTCTGAGTTCAGAATTGATTTTAATTCCATTCTGTATGGAACACAAGGTTTCACTTTAGGACATATCTATTTTAAGAACGTGTTATCCTGGACAGAAGTCTGTCTTATGATGCAAAAAAACCATCTAATGTTTGAGCTCCTTAAAAAGTTAATTGCAAATGAGAATGAGGCAGCATCTCTAACTGCCTCAACTCATTTTCAACACTTGAGTGACTCCACTCTCGCCTTGGCACAGACCAGCTCATCTGACACATATTTTGGCTGTACAGTTGGGGGGGTTCACAGCACAGGCTGGCCTCAGCTTGGCGATCCCTGTGCTATGATCCACTGGACAGTGTGCATCGTGTCTTTCTGGATATATGTGAAGATCTCTGAGACTTTTGCTTATGAAAAGTGTAAAACTATTCTCTTTTTATTTTTGTCTCTAGGAAAATTCTACTGGATACAACAGCTTCACATACAGTGAGATTATTGAAGTACATAATGCTTCAAAGGAGTATTTCTATAATTTTTCCTAAACTGTTTTATCAGCTCAAAAAAGCTTCTATTCAAACAATGAAATGGCAATAAATCATAGTTTATTGTACTGGCATCTTTTCACTTTTTCTTACTCCTTAAACCATAAATCTACAATGTAATGTATCTTTTTTTCAGCCTCATACCTCCTTAATAGGATCTTGACATTTCCTTTGCCACATCCATAAATTAGATTTCTTCAACTTCATGCTCTTCTCCATTCTGTCACAAAATATTGTTTTGGATCCAAATTCTTTTGTGTCCGTTTGAATAGTTTTATTCACATGGCTTTTCATGTCACATAAATCATGCCTGTTCTAGGTGCAGGAATTCAGCTGCAAGAAACCAGAAAAAGCTCCTGATTACACTGGAGCATTTACTTAGCAGCTACATTTACTGTGGGAACAGATCATTTGTCACTTCTGGTACCACCACACAATCAATTAGGTAGGCAATTTAGCTAGCATAATCATTTTATTAAAAAAACTCCAACAAATGGAACAAAACAAGATGGCCTGAAATATTAATACGCAACTCCAGTTTTATACTCACTCTGAGTTTTGTTTTCCATGTCTTCCCCGAAGATCTCTTCCACAAAACTGCTGGCAGCATTAGGATTGATATGAGTCCGGTCATCAGGATTTCATATTTTCAAAATACCAAATATGTTTTAATTAGGATCAAAAATGCAGAGTGTTACATTATCCCTTCTTCTTCCCACAATTGCCAGTGGTGCTGTTGATGTTCTAAAGGGTCCTGCCTAAAAAAAAAAGGAAACTTCATTTGAAGTCACTGGAACATTAAAATGTCTCTGAATTTTTCTTCAGTTGTAGTGAAAGGACATTAATATGACATACTTAAAACCCAGAAGTACCTGGGAGTTCTGAGTCAATCTAACTCCTGCTAGCTCCTAGGTTATGTAAGAGCTTCATAAAATGTCCCCCAGATACTCAGAAGTATTTTAGGCTTAACATACACGCGAGTTTTCTGTCAGTCTAATATGATTTCTTATATTTTAACCCAAATGTTTATACAAGTTCAGTGTTTACTAGAAGTAGTTATATTGACAGATAATTAGAATATCCTGTCCTTCCTGAAATGCATATGAATTTTACTCTACTACCGCTCCCTAATCCAGACCGAGTTCTGTTGGATGCTTTAGCTGATCCAAATCATTCAATGCTACGTTCATCAGATCTGCAATTAGAAATTGTAATCCTGACAGGGTATTTGAAATTTGGACACTTTTTTTCCTATCAGAATTTTTGGTTGAGCTCACACCTTAAAATGTATTTTCTAAGACACAAAATTCTGAGAAAGTAAAACCATTTGCTACTTCACTTTCTAGGGATTTTTTGCTTTTAAATAATTTATTTCTCTTGTGGTTTAAAGAAGAATTCAGCCTTATAGCTCGGCTGCAATAGAGAAAGAACATATCAAATGAACCACGTCTTTGTAACATGTAAATGTTATCTGAGTTGCTGTTTATTTTAAAGGAAGTGCTGATGTTGGCACTTGTTCCCTGTGTGTGCTGCCAACTTTCTAGTTGAAGGGATTAGACAGAAAACAAATTAATAAAGTCTAGTTTTTCTGTAGTTAAACAACTGTGAATGTCCCAAAATCAGTTCAAAGTGATTTCTGGAAAAGTCACTCTTTCTTACAGTCCGTAGTGCATGGAGAAATTAACAGAAACACAGATTTGTCAGTATGAAGAGTTTACCAGCTCAGTGACAATGCAAGAGGATTTGCCACATCTCCACTGAGAAACTGCTGGAAGCATTGTGGCCAATATCGGCTCTTGATTTCAGAGCTCCATATTCAGGGGTTTTTCTGACAAGTGATTCTGATTACCACGTGTCCGTGCCAAATTTAGACTCCTCAGCACATCCTGCCCCACAAGTTTAAGCTATCATGAACTACACCAACACTGGCTGGTACCATCCATCACAAATGTATTCTACAGGTGTTCAAAACAGCCGTGATGCTCCTAGAGAGGCTGCACAAGTGAGAGGCTGCAAGTGAAGATAGCAATGAGATCCGTCAAAGCAGAGTGGCTTAATCCACTCTTGAAGTCAACACAAGCGAGAAATCCTCACTTCTCACAGGTGCACTGCAGGCAGTTTGGCAGAGGTTTCATATTGACTCAGTCCAAGCCAGCTGTACAAACCCTGACTGAAAGTGTGACCTGTCTGCTTTAAAAATAGGAATGTGGTGAGGGTCTGCTGCAGTTATGAGAGTAACCTGTCCCCTTCTCTTTTCTCAGGCCACTGAAGTTGACACTATAAACATCATACAGGCTTTAAAGAGATGTCTGCCAGAAGCATGTGATACTCTGCAGCTGCTGATCCTCCCCAAATCAATGCTGGAAGATGACTCCTGAGAAGGCAAACTCTCTCTTCACTGACAAGAAGTGTCAATGTGCGCAAACTCTTCCCCAGCACCCATGGCTCACCAGCTCCATTTGAACAGCAACCTTTGGTACCTCAGTGCATGGTATAAAAGTTGCAAAGGTTGCAAATATTTCCCGATGGAGATAATTAATTACTCTCTGTCCTCAAATAATGAAGTCCTATAAACTACTGAAAATTAACATCAAGCTTCTTTCCTTTGAATAACCTCACATTCTCAGCTGTAGATGCTACTAATTCAAAAAGAGTTAGTAGACTTACTCTAAGAGAATCAGACCATGACAAAATAACAGACAAATATTGTAAGACACATGTGAGTTTCTAGCTAGAGAAGTTAAACTGAAACACCATACTTGTCAGAATTAGTACAACACAGCATTTAACTGTTCAGAGTAATGTGCCATCTGTGTTTGTTTTTGTCTGGAAAAGTGCAGTTTAAATGCTTACCCCATTCTTACACTCTCCTCCTGTCTAGCAATGCTAGATTTGCTGATTGGAATTAGAGGAGGTTGAATAAACTTGATTCACAGAGGCTGAAGGGCAATTCCAGTGCTGCCACTTCAGGCACACATTCATTCAGAGGGAATCTTTTCATCTCCAGCTCTTAATTTGATTTTTCACACAATAATTATGAAGAAAATTTGTGTATTTATAAGAACTATTTGTGACTGATGTGATATTTGCCCAAGTCTTTAAGATCTTACCTATTTAAAGGTATGTACTTATCCATCACTGGATCTCAAAGAACTTCCTGGGCCAAGACAGAACCATTGCTCTGTTGAGACTGATGAGAGTGTTAAGACAAATTAGGAATGGAACCAACGTACAGAAACAGATGTTCTTAAAGTGCCCTGAAATTGTCCTTCAGTCTGTAAGTCAAGACTACTCAGCTTTCTGGTTTTCAGTGGAGCTCTGCCTCGTGGTGGGGGACAGGAGAAGGATGGGATGGGCTTTGAGATGTGACTTTTCTGGATGGCAGCTGAAACACATTAACAGGATTGATAGTAAAGGATTAGAGGAAGAACTAGTTGGTAAAGCATCCTGGCTGTTTTGGACAAAGTGGAATAATAAAGATTTACTATTATTTGTATTTCTTCCTGGATTTACTCACTCATTTACAGAATAAGTGGCACACTACAGTTCTAGTAATTGAGCAGCTTCCTACTACCTCAGGGTCCTGCCTACACGGCAGCTGTAGGAACACGCAAAATGCATTTTACACTGGACAGAAGCCAAATCCAAAACAATGATAGATTTGAAAGTCTCCTGAATAAACTGGCACTGTTCCTTATCCTTTGTTTTGTATGGGTGGTGGCTTAATCAGCCTACCAACACAAGTGCCCTTGCACTGGGCTGCACGGTGTGGACACGTCCCTGCGGCCAGCCCGGGTTGTCACAGCATGGCTGACACGCAGATCTTCTCCTCCAGCTAAAAAAGCAGTGTCTCCTGGCTATTGTGTCAAATCATTCACACAGCAATAAAGTTCATAGAGATTTAAATTACAGGAAACCATTTTGGAACACAAAACTGGGGAGTGACATCCAGGCCTCCTTCTGGTACTCATTAAACCCATCTCGCACTGACTTATGCTGCATCTTGATTTTTCCCAGGATGATGCCACAGTCAGGTTGCACATGGCTGTGGAGAGGGCAGGCTGCTCCACCCAGCAATGTAATACTAACTGGTGGCTTTCTGGGATGAAGTTTTCTGAATGTAGGGAAAGTTCCAGAAGTAACTGAGTTTTGTATTGCAATATCTGACTGCAGAGCAATTCAAGGGGTCCTGGTGATGTGTGGCTGGATACAGGAGAAGTTCTGTTTCTGCAGACTTCACAGGGATCTGGTTTGAATTAGCAGTCCTACCTTGCTGTTTCTCACTCAGAAACACTTCACAACAACCTTCTATCACAGAACTCCACTAAGGACGTGACTTTAGGGAGGAGGGAGGAATCTCACTGTTTTGTTTCCCAGCAGTGACGACTGTTTCCACTGCTAACATTTTTCTCCCTCTCTATGCCTTTGTATGGAGGCAAGGGAGATTTAATCACTTGCTTCTGTTACTACCAAACTGTGGAATAAAGTACTTTATTTGCATTTCATATACTATTTTTACAGTGTATGAAGAATAATATTTGTGTTGAGCTGTTAAATATTGACAATAGTCCCACCCTATTTATCAAATACTGACAGCTGACCAAGCAAAGGAGTAAAAATTATTTGGAAATTTGGATCTTCTTGAAGTCTTTAAATATATTTCTGGAAGTTGGAGGCTTTCCTAGTTCACACAGCTACTCTAATAGCTAGATGTATTTTCTCCCTTCCTTATGCCAAGAGCTCAATTAAGAAATATATAGCAGAAGGGAGGCACTTCTAAGGGACCTCACTTTTTTCCCCCATTCTTAACAGAAGAAGAAAGAAGGAAAAAAAATCATTGTCTGAAAACAATCAACATAATTGAAGAGCCAGCCTGAATTTGAAAATCTGGGGACTTTGGGATGGAGATGGTAGGGCTGAACAATAATTCTGAACATCACAAATTCCAGCTCCTTCATGACTGTGCCTTTGTTCAGCAATGTTCGCTCCAAGATCTTGACTCCGCTTTTGGGTGGAGACCTCGCTTGGTACATTGTCAGTGCAAACAACACTGAAGTGTTTGCTCACAGTGTGAATTCCTACTCACAGTGGCTGCCTAAACCCAGGGAGCCACAACAGCTTGTGCTGTTCTTGGGGAGCATCACTTGGAGTGCAGGAATTCCCTGAGGTTCACCTACCAGCAGCAAGAACAAATCTTCACTGAGCACTGCAACAACAACACGGAACAAAAATCATCTGCTTCCCTAAATATAACTGACCAGAAGATATGAAGTGTATTATCCTAGTGAAAACAAACCCTCAGTGGAAAAAGTGCTCTTGTCTTTTATTAGTGGTAGCCACATGTGCAGCACATTTCAGTTTGTTGATAGCATACATCCTCTTTTAAAAAGTAAATTGTTTTCTTTAGGCTATCAAAAAGAAGGAGACTTTCATGGACTTTGGCTCTATATCTATATAAATCGCAAAAGAAATAATTCACTATTTCCTCCTTAGAAGCCAAGACAGATGGATAATGCAGCAAAATCTTGTTCTGCCACTGATTTACTGCATAAACAAATTTACACTCAGCCTCCAGAATGCAGTTAATCCCAGTTGTGATGGGAATACATCAAAGGAAACACATTTCAAACAATCGTAAAGATACTCACACAGATAAACCTGAGAGTCTCTTATAAAAAGCCCCAAGAGAATATAACTTTTTTTTCCATAGATATCTCTCCTTGTGAACTAGATCATTAATTATTGTACTCATATGGAGCCATAGACATCAAGAAGCCAGTTCTACTGTATTTCCATGTGTAAACCCAGAAACTTAATGTGCAATTCCATAACATTTGAAAGATAAGATCTGTTTTATAGCAAATAGAGTAATGTAGAAAAGACCAAAACCTGTCCCTGCCTGTTTGAAACAATGAGATAATTTTAGTTCCAGACAAGCTATTTCCTGACATTATCTAAACTATAGCTCATAAAAGTTTATGGACTCAAATTCCAAACAGAGTAAGAAAACAATGGCTCTCAGTATCTTCACTAATGATAGCAGCAGTTGGGTGCAATAACATTACTGACTACAGTGAAGATTTTTTATTTTACCCAACTCTACTAATAGCACTTTTGAAAATTTAAAATAACAGCAAAGAAGCAGAATTTGTACAGGTGGTATGCCCAGTCAATCAATATATGTGATGGTGCTTGTATGACAAGACTTTTCAAAGACCTTCCTCATCCCATGTAGATGGAAATTTTTAACCGGAACATATTGCTTATTCCCTAGTATAAAAACCTAAGTATTAGCTACTTGGAAAAATAATAATCTCTCAGAAGACCCATTTCTGATACCATATTGAGTCCAACCTTTTAAAACCCATGTCTTTGGGCCTTTTAAATTTGAATTTGAATCTAGAGATAATCTGAACTCTTACACATCCCCAATCCATGACGCTACCTTTGTATCAGAATATGAGCAAAGCTTATTCTTGTGCAGCAGAAACACACAAAAGCCTGCAGAGATCTACACTCTACATGGTCATAATGTCACTATCATTGATCAGAACATGATCTAATGATACACTCCCCTCTTAAAAACGGACAGTATCAGCGAGCCCATGGAGCAGTTAACAGCTGCAGACAGGGTGAGCCCAGGGGCAGGATGGTTAATTCAACCTAGTCACTGACCAAAAAGGATTTTCTGGGATTTCCCCCCCACCCATAACATTACAGGCATGAATTTAAAGCATCACTATCATGCATTTCCTAATACAACAGAACTCCTGGCAGCTCTTGGAAACAGTGGCAAAGTGCAAACTGTGCTCAGCAGAGATGAAATTTCAAATCCCTGTACCCTTGAATAGGAGACCCGTGTGTCTGATGATTGAGTTTTTAACCACAAGCAGTTCTGATACCTGCTTGTCACTGCACACAAGGGTTTTGGCACATCTTTGTACATCATTGTGAGAGACAGCGTACAGGCAACACGTTCTGCAGAAGAGGCTCAGGAGAATTGCAACACAGTAGAAGTAGATGCACCAGTGACAAACACAAGCAAATCAGACAACTTTGGACTTGGATTCTGACACGAAAGCAGTAGTTTACGAAGTACTATGACATTTTCAACTTATTTCTGCAGCCCCAAATTCTTTTAAGAAGAAGACCCATCCCAAATGGGTTACGGGCTTCTTTTTCAAATCAAGGCATTAAGTTATGAAGGTAACGGCGCAACCAATTCCGACAATGAAAAACAAATACCAATAACAAATAACCAATGCTTTACTGTGCAGTAAAAAATTTGAATTTATAGAGGATATAAAACAGAAAATCTTTTTTCTGATGCAAATTGCTTTGAAGTATTAAAGAATGGAAGAAATTTCAGTATCACTGCATTATGATCCCATATCATGTAAGAACATGCCTGCTCAAGTCATAAAAGAACTGCTGGCACTACCAGTTCAGATCTGTTCCCTGGCCTCAGGGCTGCTGAAAACCAGGCTATAAAGCAAGCCTTCTATTAAAACTTAGTCAGGAGAATAAGATACAGGTCAGACTGGTCTAAGTATTATTGATGAAGGAAAGACCCTCCTAAGTATTTAGACTTTAAAGATGTAGTTTTATTTCAGCTGGAATCTATAAATGTTTACCCAGTCTTCCTATGATGTCCTTTGATCTCTTAGGGGTTTTTATTTTTGAAAACACAGATAACATTCCTGTAGCCATATTGGACAAATACGTAAAGGAGATGATTCAGATTCACAGATCTGAATTTTTGTTTGGATTTTCTCCCAGTATTTATAAACACCAAGGCAATCCATCACTGACTGCCAATGCAAAGAAATTCAAACTTATACAAAATACCCATGCTGATGTGGTGTATTTAATATAAGGCAGACCTATGGTGTTCAAGAGACTCCCCATCAGTTGTTTGTAGGGTTTTTGTTGTGTGGAGCTTTTTATTTTTTTTTAAGGCATTTCGTACTGTAGGACTATCACCAAACCCTCCAATATTGAATGGAATTTTTAAAGTGGAAGAGTTTGAAGGGAAATATGTCTAAATAAACAAGACAGAGGTTGCCTTCTTGTGAGAAATTTCTTAGTGTTGTGAAACAAGCATTCAGAAGATAATTCAGCCCAAGAAAACCAGGCTTTACACTACCAAAGGTAGTGGTGAAAATAATCTCCACAGAAGGCAGCAAGCAAAGTGTGGTCAGGAAGGTGGTGGGATAGTGAGAGCCAGTGGGTCCCTACTCTGCAGGGTCTAAAAGAGTGTCACAGTTTTCACAAGCAGAGGAGCTGGGACAGCAAGAGCAGGCAGCTACAGTGCTGCTGGGGGTTCCTGAGCAGCACAGACTGATACAGGGACCACACTTAGGGGCACGAGAGCACCAGCACCCCTGCAAGAACCCCTGCACTATGCTCCTTGTGGCCTCTGCATCCTGCTTTGGTCCCTTGCTTTAGCAGGCAAGAAGGAAAAGGTTGGTTGAACAGGCAGCTGATGTGGCAAGGCTCAGGCTGAACATCCAGGCACTGGTGGTCTGTGGTGTAGTTAAAGCACCGTAGGAGGAAAAGTGACATTGTTTTAAAAGCTCAGCTTCAAAAACAAACATGCAACAAAGACAGGAGTGTATTCATCCCCCCTATCACATCTGTGCCCTGCAGGCAATGTTCTGAGAGCAGTCTGTGAAACTTGTACTTGCAGCTATCTCAGACAGCTCCACCTAAAACTGTCTCAGCCCCGGCTCTCCCGGAGCCTGACACGCTGCCAGGGCTGTGTACGTGATCCCATCGTGTTCCTACGCAGTCCTAGCTGTGTTTAACTCCCAAGCATTCGCAAACACGCCATGCAGGAAAACAAGGTAAACATGAAAATGGGCTCGGCATGGCGATTTGCATCCACTGTGCTCGTTTGCGTGCACTGCAGAGGCGCAGGGATCCAAACGCGCTGCAGGAAGGACCGTGCTGCTCTCAGCCCCGGGGAGCTGAACCCAGCCCTCTGTCCAGGCACTTTGAGATGCTCCTGCACTGCAGATGCTGCTGTGACTCCAGCCCGTGGACTGAGCTGCTGAAGTGTTAACCAAGGATTCTGTACATGTTTTACAGCCGGAGCTGAGCTCCATGCTACTGTGGTTGCTGCATTACCTCCATCAGTTGCTGAACTGGCTGTTGAAATGGCAATTGCTTGTTCTAACATGCCTCTGGCAAAGCTCTACTCCGTGCCACTCTCCATGCACCCTGCCCTGCCCCCTCTCCTTGGGACGGCTTCTCATCCCGCTCTTCCTCCTTTCTGCTTGCTCAGGCTCTGTGTCCCCGCTTCACCTTTCTCATTTAAGGCTGAGCACAACCCCTGCCAGGCCCCTCCCTCCTGACATCCCAGACACGAAAGAAAGGGCAGCCCCATGCCTTTGTTTCATGTAGGAAAAGACATACCAAACACACTTGGGGACAAAGCTGTCCCGTGGCAGTGCCACAAATGCTGTCTGCACAACACAGTCTCTCAGGGCTTGCACAGACCTACTCCTATGAAGAGGACAGGTCCCAAGGAGTGTTCCCCTTTCCAGCTGAAATTTGTAACTAGAAAGTGTCACCCCAAGCTATGTGGGCTCAGGGATGCTACGGAAATTCAGTGACACAAAACCCACATTCAAAACAAGGGAGTTTATGACTAATTACTAATGGATGCCCTATACCAAAATTACCAAATACTTCTTCCTCTTCCAGACCCTTAAAGCTGAGCTTATTCCTTGAGTCTACTGGAAAAAAAGAAAGAGTTTATCTGTACAAGTACTTACTGCAGAATTAGTTTTGTGCATTGGACTGAGCACAAATGAATTGATTTGCCTAATAAAATTATCAGTATATATATTTATCCTCATGACTGTTAGTCTGAGCAGAGAGACTACAGTTTTGCAGCTAGATAGGGGAATGCCTTTAAAAAATGTATTCTGAATACTTCATTAAAGATTTTTGGCATAGCTGAGGTTTCCTGTGTTCTGAACACTGCACAGACAAGAAGTGCCTAAGCAAACAATGGCACTTTAGTAAAGGCACAACTCTATACAGAAGAAAAACTTGGGAATAACATGGCCTAGCAGAGAAATTGTGTCAGGGGGAGACTGCTGAGTTGGTTTGGCTTGTTTGTTAACCTGCCAGTGAGGTACAAAGCTTTGCTGCTAAACAGGTCATCCAGAGATGGGTGGAAAAATATTATTTTTTTCCTCATCTGCAGTTTGTGCAGGAAAGCTGACAGTCTTGCTAAGCAGACAGTTCTAAATGATACATTTTTTGGTACCCCAACTGGAAGCACTTATGCAAAAGAACTGCTACCTGGTTCTCCCCAGGGGCAGATAAATCAGAGCTGTGCATTGGCGAGCACAAGTTCCATACATAAACATTTAGGCACTGCGATTTATTACTTGTAGATAGTTCCAGCATGTTAATGTTCATTTATCTTCCCTATTTCAAGAGCACCAGAAGAACTATTCTCAGTATGACAACATTTACAAGAGAGATTATGCAGCCAGATTTGCCTACTTAAGGCCCTCACTTTGTATTTAGAGCTGTTGTAGCCATGCCGAGTCCTCTGGCACGAGGCACTGAGCCTGCTGTCAAGGATGTTTGATATCTTCAGCAAAGCAGAGGCAGGACTCTCTCACTGGGGAACATTCAAGGTGCAGTGAAGGGAAGAGAGAGCAACTGATGAGATGGTGACAGAGTTGTTTTTCTGAGCTGTGCAATATACAGGGCTTTAGAAGAAACTTCCCCCCCTTTTATCCTCTTCCCCAGAGCACCAGCACCCACCCCAGTACATGCTGGAACTTTCCTAGAACTGCTCTACACATTATCCTTACAGCTTTGCTTTTTATGAGGAAAGATCCTTTGATTTAGAAGAACAGAACCTAGAAGTTTTTCATCAACTAAGCAGCATGGAGTTGGGGATAGCCTGAGAGAGGGCCAAGCCTGTCTTTGTATCTGCCTCCCATAGTTTCAGTAGCTGCAATTTTCTTACTGACATTAAAGTAGACTCAAACTCTGAACTTCCCATCCACAGCTTCCCACAGCATCTTTCTGCAAACTCCCTTTATCTCTGGTGCTAAGACAGACTACTGAGACTTACTCATTTAACAGTGGGATAATATATGTGGAGTCATGGATCAAATGTTTTCACTACCCAATGAAAACACACTTTTTCTCCATCACTGACTTGCAGCCACACACTGACTTTACTGTACCCTGGCATATGGACCTGCCAAAGCCAGCAGTGACAGCCAGCCAGAGCATAGGAAGTGCTGAGAAGGCTTTTAGGAGAGAAGGAAATGGGTGCACTTCTACCTTTAAAGGACAAGTGGAGGGAAAGAAACAGATTCTTACCAAGTGGGAAGAGTTATTTGGAACAAGTAGCAAAGGATGGGGGTGAAAAAGCACAGTGGCAACACAGGGACAGGGAAAGATGCTCAGAGGAGATACAGGAATCAGCATCATTTTGTCATATACACTAGAGAAGTAGAGACTCATAGAATACCAGGTTGGAAGGGAACCTCAAGGATCATCTGTTTCAACCTTGTCATGCAATAGTTACCATCTAAATACATTCTTGCAGAAGGCATTTCCTTCCTGGCTGATGAACTCAGCAATGGCAGCTTAAGCAAACTGTGACCTTTGCTTTTCAACTTGTGTCAGTAATGAAGTGAAAGAATTACAGTGAATAGCATTAGCTGCAGCATAAATATACTAGTTTTTCAGTTTTAGGCACTGACAATGAAATATTCCAGACCTGCAGTTCACTCTGTGGGAAAGAGATATACTAAGCATGCTCACTGCAAACCCATACGTGCTTTATTATGTCCACCCTGATGCATCACTTGCCTGCTTCTGTACAGCAAACAGCAGACCCTGGTCTTAGCCCACGATTCTTTGTCTTGAGGTACTTTGCAGTTCTTTCCCAGGCCACTACAAAAGAACTAATCTGTCCTTTGGAAAGACTTATGAAAAATATGTTGAGGGGGGACACCAACACTTGAATTGGTTTTGCAAACTTGCTCACAGCAAAGCAATCACGCTGTACCAAACCTCTGTTGTTCACAGTTCTGTCTGAATTGAAAGCACTTCCATGGCATGCTGAAGCTGAAGATCTGGATAATATACTGGGTCAATCATGCAACCTAGGGATTCTAAAAAGGAACGTGTATCCTTCCCTCGTGGGCAGAAGGAGATGACACTGATGGCTCATCAGTGAGAATCACTCACACACAAGCTTATTGAAGCCTCTCTTCCTGGCTGCTAAATATTCATTCTGGGTGCAGTAGGCTGGAGTACCATGATGGGGACACATTTTTGTGATGGGAAGTCCTGTTCTAGTATTGCTAAAGGCCTTCAGTACCAAACCTGTGAACCAGCTCTGAATAAGCATATACAGGAATGAGGTGGGTTTTTTGCTTGGTTGGTTTGTTTAATTGTCCTCCACTTTCACTAATGACAGTGATGATCAGTCGATTGCTTCTTTAATTGCTCCTTTACCCACTGGAGCCTTCAATCTTTGTGATTTATGTGCTATAGTTATCAGCAGTCTAAATGCCGAAGTAGTTTGTCACATGCAGAAAATGTGACATTTCTTTCTTCAGAAAGAAGCACAGTCTGGCATTTATACCAGGTAGGGAGGTTTAAAATGCCTGACTCTCTTGGCATTTCTAATTGCTCTACATATTTCTCATATAACACATCATTACCAAATCAAAATCATCAAACTTCTATTTGTTATTTCTTGCAAAATTAGAGGAAAAGAATCTCTTCTACAAGTTTTCTGCATTCTTCTCTTGTTTAGAAATGTCAGGGTGTAAACAGAAAACAAAGTAGTAGCTTGTTTCCATTTTTGCTTCCCAGAGTGTACTGAACAAGTGGCCTCTTACATACTGGGGACAGGAGAAAAAAGTGACACAAGTAATAAAAATGACAATTCTATTATTTTCAGACTTCTCACATACAGAACATTCTTCAACATTAGCAAAGCTAAAACCAATGTATTTAAAAAATAAAATCCTTCAGAGAGTCTAAAAAAGCCTTGAGCGATTTCCTCCCTCCCTCTGGAACTAAAGATGCCCAATTTTTCAATACAATACTACACAAAGTAATCTTCTCTCTAAAATGCCTTCTACTTGCCAAGATTTCTTTTCCTGTTTCTTAAAAAACAAACAAAAGCTTGTTTTGAAAGAAATATGAAAGGAACCAGAGGAATTGTGTTGAGCCAAAAGTCCTGCTTTCTCCACCCTCACTGTACTCATCTGGAAAGCATCTGGCAAACAAATCCATTGATAGTTTAGAAAAGTCTTTTATCTGTCCTCACAGGCTTAAAAGGAAAGTGGAGAGCATACACATTCTGAACTAATGGCACATCCTCTTTGTATTATTGCCATTTTGAAAAGATGAGAGTACAGCACACAATACACACTTAAAAAGAAAGAGCCTTCTCTGGTAAGGCTATGTGAAACTCAGGTTAGTAAAACTTTCAGGAGAGAGGGCCAGCTACATTAACCATGAGTTGTCCAAATAAACACAGATGAAGAGCAGCATATAAATCCTGCCTCCATACTATGAGTGATGCCAGAGCAGGCAACATACCCTTCTTAAGCAGAATTACACAGTGTACATCTCTCCCCTGGTACATAAATCAAAAGCATGTGAGACACAGGGGAGGAAATGATGATGCCTTTCATGCATATTTATGTAAATTCTATGATTACTATAAATAATCAAACCAGCAGCATGCAAATTTGAACATGCATCATCGAAGAAATGCAAATATTTATATAACAGTTTAAGTGGAAAACATTTAGGACTGTTCTTTGCTAGGAAAAGATGAATTTTCATATAGCTGATAATTGTAAAGTTGGAAGCTGGCTGTTTGTTAGAATTTGAGCATTCAGCAGACTTCTGAGGACCTAATTCCCTTCTGTGCTTACAGGTATCCTCAGGAATCAAATTCCCCTCAGAATGAAAACTTAACCTAAACCAGTATAAATTGCCTAATTATTATGGTGTATATATTAAAATCCCAATATTCTGGTTTTTGTCTTCCTACTATTTGGCTTCCTGCAGCTTCCTGCAATGATAAGTACAAGGGCTCCAGTGCCATTTCCTGCAAAGTGGCCACACTATTGCTTTCTCACTCCTTCCTCAAACATTTAAGATGTACATGCAAGATTAAAAAAAAGAAATCAACCTTTCTTTAAAAAATACATTATATGAACCACTGCACTATATTCTTTGGCAGATGCATAGTCTCAAACATTATTTTACATCTGTTAAAGACATTAAAACAGGTTTGCAAATGACTCAGACTGAGCAGAGCTCTTGGGAATGCTTTCTTGGCTGTCTTGCAACCCAGAACTAAGAAGAGATGGGGGAGGAAGCATTAGGGGGCTTTTTTGCCCCCTAGGTAGTTTCATGTTTTTAGCACTATCAAACTGGATTTCACACGCTGTCACGCTGTCTTTAAGGCTCCTCATGTCTTGGAAACTTGGGTGGCTCAGCTGTGCAGCGAGCAGTGTGCTCACTGAGAGGAAAGTGTCACGCTACTGAAGAGAACAAAGCAGTCCTCGAAATACTGTGAGCCACTGAATGTCTGGGGTGATTTGTCCACATTTTTATTTCTGATCTATAATGAGGGCTTAAGTTTGTTTTGAAGGATCTCTTTTGGAATGCAGTGCAGACCTGTGGAGGCTGCCGTGCTGATGACATTACAGGATGTCTGGCAGTCCTCGCTGTCTTGCCACATGCTCCTCCCAGCTGCAATTCCATTTTAGCCATTCCTCCGAGCTCTCTAATGGACTATCAGAGCCTGAGGACACAGATGTTAACAGCTCCCATCAGTTATAAACAAAAGCAATTACAAATAGAAATCAGGTTTCCTCTTCCTGAATGGGTGACTACTCATCTCTTCCCAGCGACAGTAATTAGGTGAGACTGAGTTACCCTTGTAATGCCAGGCTTATGAATTTCTAAGTGACTCTCACACTGCAGAAGTGTCTCACTGCCTCTCCAATAATCACGTTTAGACACAGAAGGGTGCTACGTTCTTTCACTTTCTTTGATTTCCTTCTACTCACTACCTATTTTACCTCCCCATCTTTGCCTTCTATTCTGATTAGAGCTCAGTTTCAAACGGACAATAGCATTGTTACCGGACTACTTTTGCGTGGCGGGATTTGGGTCCTTTTTCAGGTTAAGTAAACTGGGCAAAAACTTTAGTGACACATATCTAACACTGCACAGAGAAATTCCAAGAGCTGCTTGTCATCTGTTGGCCAGGGGAACAGATAACCCCCAGACACATTTTAAAAAAAAACCTCTTTCAGCAGGAGAAAAACAGGATTTATAGGATTTAGACTGGGCTAACATACAATGGAATATTATGCCTGTCAATCCTCACTCATTTGTTATTAGGCTTACCTACTTTTTAATAATTACTGTAGCATCCCACTTCTCTCATGGAATATTGTATAAAGTGTATTTCATTGAGGATTTTAAAGGTTTTATTATTTCTGCCACTTAATTCTGTCTAAGACTAGGGGGACAGAAGTCAGCCCACCACATATATACCAGTAAAATCATATCATCCCATTGGATTTCTATAGCACTCTTCAAGAATTTTAAGCCAAAGAAAAGGTGATCTGACTCTATGCTATAATTATCATTCAAAATATACTGTTCAAAAGAAGCACTGGCCAAGGTTCATCTATAAAGTTCTAAACAAAAGGTATTTCATATGGTTAATTCAGAAAACAAAAAGCAAGCTCTAGTACTATTAGTCAGTCCAGAGCAAGGATCACAGCCTCTTGAGATAAAACTTTCCAGTCTTCTGCTAAAGCCTTTCAGCAAAAGTAAAAATTAAACCTAGATTTTGCTATTTAACACCTTTTATTGCTCTTTGTAAGTCTGCATTCCTCTGACGAAATACAAGCCAAACCACCCATTTCACATCCATCTGATTGCTACTTGTGCAGTTTTATTAGAGATCGCGGAGCCTTATACCTTGTGGCAGTTAATGCAGTCAGCATTTCATAAAGAGAAGAAGCCTGTCCTTCCCCTCCCTGGTTCACACTGTTCACATTCTGTATATTTCGGAATGTTTTTGTAGGTTCTAAGCCTGATTGGGCTCTGTTGCTATTAACCCACAAAGCTGAAAGTATTAATGGCAAAGGTTACAAGAAGAATATCTCATAGTTCTTACTCAGACAGGATCTTGAGGTTAGACTCAAGTTTATAACTATTACACCATGTATAGCATTGCCATTTTGTCCAGTATTACAACTGGTTATTTTTAGAAAAGACTCACAACTAAGATTAGTTAGCCAAAATGTTATATATTTCACAACTTCCACTACCTAGGCTCTTGTTCTACACTAAAAAAACCCCCAAACGCTCCTGAAGTTTTACTCATTTCTGAAAGAAAAGGTCTCTTCCAACCTTGATGATTGTATGATTGTATGATTCTAAGAGTGCTCCTCCTGTTAACTGTTACCCAAGTATCATCTTAGATTAAACTAGATATTAATTTTTTTACAAAATATGATGCCTAACCCATGAAAAGGAAAGCAGCAAGAGGAAAACTATTTTACTTACACCAAGGAAACTAGAACTGAAAATAAAAAGGAAGCCCCAAATACACTGGGCATTAAAAGCTTACAAAAAGGAAAAGAAAATAAAATCAGTACTCAGGGATTCTGTGCTTGGGGCTGCCCTCAGACCAAAGCAGAACTGGCAGCCTGGCCAGCCCGAGGTCAGCGCCCAGCCGTGACTCAGGGCTGAGCGAGCAGCAGTGAGAACCTGGCATTGTTCCACACCTCCCCAGGCCTGGGCTGCTGCTGCCCCGTGCCTGCCCCGCCGCTCTGCCCACAGCCCTGCTGCGAGCCCCTGCTCACAGTGAAACGCTGACTCCTGCCTGAGAACAGGAGCCTGCTTAGGAACCGGGCAGGTCAGTGCTCCCACAGCAGCCCCTTGCTGACACGGCACTGCCTGCACTTGCTGGGGGCATTGCCAGCTCTCCCAGATGGCAGCACTGGCTGTCTGAAAAGGGGCAGGGGGTATTTGTGCCCCTTGGATATCATCACCCTGGAGAAGAAGCAGTGAGACTGAGTCTAGATATGCTTTAAGTTAAATTGCTTTTTGCTTTTGATAACCCCAAAATGAGGTGTCCAGTTTTTCAAATCATCACTGTAAGATAGATGGTCCCTAGGTTGCACTTAAAATCTTATTTGTACACACAAACCACACAATGAATCCATCCCCTTGTACTGCTGGAGGTCTGCTTGTGTCTTCCAGATCTGACGCCTCACAGATCTCAGCAGGCCTGAAGTTATCCTTTTTTAAGCATGGGTTTTCTCCTTCGTGTCTACCTGTAAGTAGAAACTTACTCTTACCTATATTCCCTTTGATAAAACTGTTTACAAGCTGACCCTTGCTAGATATGCAATAATTAGGTGAGAAACGTGGCATATCCTTACACCTCTTGCACACTTGCTAACAGCAGGATGAGACAGTGAGTCAGTACATACCACTGGATGGTTTCAGGCACAGCAGCCTCCATTGGCATATTACCTATATATTCCTATGCAAATCCTAGTAGCACATCACTTAACCATAGTCTGTCAAGCAAAACAACCTCTTAGATCTTTTATTTTTCCACTGGAAGAACCTTACATCAAAATTAGCACTGTCAGTGGTACAATTATGCATAAACACATTAGATAATCAAATAAAACCCCTTGGGTAGTCTGTACTGACAGGCTGTGATGACTGGCCTACTTCTTAGATTGACAAATCCTGTAAGCTAATGCTTCTACAATCTTAACTTCTCCCTTTGGGTCCACTAAATTACTGACTGCTGCTCCCTGTACAGCAGGATTTGGTAGAGAAAGTGCAGGGACAACTGCTTTTAATAGAAAAAAGCAAACACATAAACACTGAGCCAGGACCTCCAAAGACATCTAAAGAGGCACCCAGAGGAGCAGGGCCTGACTCCAGCTGCCCACTATATCCTGTATCTTTCTGATCATAAAGAGGCTCTACCCACCCAAAACAAAAGCACTTAACAAATCACAAATGCAATGCTTGAGAAAAAACCTATGAAATGACACACACACGTCACCCAGTGATCCAGTGAAGAGCAAATTTAAACTACATTTGTTTTTATTTCCAGAGCGGCACTACTGTCTTTGTAAACTCAAAGGAGAATCACAAACTAAGACAATATTCAAACCAAAGACTAAGATCAGGTTTCAGCTGCCTTTTTAGTATACTCTAGATATAAACTGTTTCTTGACTTTGGAAAAAGTTAAAACACTAAAAGAAGCAGCAACACCAGCATTCCTAACAGTCTGAAAAACTCATGCTTCAAACAACAGAAGTACTGTTACTGATTGCCATGATGTTATAGTTGCATGACTTGGCAGGAAATACATGCAGTTTTCAGGACTCAAACTGAGGTGCTGCGAGAGAAGTATTATGGGCTGCATTCTTTGTCCTCAGCTGAAAAGAGAAAAAGCAGCCAAAATATATACAGACCCCCTGACATACAGCAGGTCACTTGCATTTCAAGAAATTACCTGTGTAATAATTAAAAGAAAAGCCACAGAAGTTACAAAAAAATCCTGAAGTTGCTCTGTAGTTACAAATCTGGAAGTTAAGGATGAGATTTGAGACAGACATACAGATGTCTTTTCTAGCACAGGAAATTGGGAAGATTCCAAATTTTTATTTAGCAAATTTCACAATTATTGCAATGGTCCAAGAACTTGTGGGAAATGTCATCCTCTTGTGCCGTCTGTAGTTTTGCCATCTTCTTTATTGATATAGGATTTGCTTTATGGTTTTGAAAAGCAGTTTTGCAGTCCAGGGGCCTATATTGTTAACTCCTTAATGCCCTCTGACCTGACTACTTCTGCACTGTTACCTGTAGCTGCAAGGCTGGCCTGATCAAGGGCTTCTCTTTCAATCCAACGGGTTAAATTTCTTCTTAAAAGGAAAGAGCAGGAACCTTAATTTGCAATACCAGCAGTAATGCACACAAGATGTTACAGTGAACAATATTACAACATATTTAGTGATACTGCAGGATACCACAAGTATGAGTTCTTTTCCAATTGTAAATATCCCCACAGAAGTGCAATACAGAAGAAGAAATTATTGTTTTTTCATATAACCCTTCTGACAGATTGTCTTTCAGGATTTCAATCTGTAGCTCATCAGTTTTTCTTTGGCACCAAGAAATTTGTCACCTTTAACATCAGGTTAAAGGAACAACAAGAGACAGTCTTATCCAGAAAGCCAGGAATAGATTCCTGTATCTGTTGATGCATTTTACTCAGTCCTCTCGTATAGAAGGGTTAGGTCTCAGAAAAAGAAGAATTAAGATTCATTGCATCTAACCATATCTCAGACTCTTGTGTGCTTCCTCTGTTCTTTAAAACTCAGTGCAGTCTTATCTAGCTGGTTCCCTCCACAGGGATATCCCGCCCTCAGCTCCCATCCGTAGCAGATTTGCATTCCTGCTCAGTGTCTATGCTTAATTTCGGACATATGTATTCATTCTAATGAGGGATAAAACCCCTGGGTGCCTAGACTGATCTGATAAGCACCACTGAATGCACAACTGCAGGCAAACTCTAAGCATGTTTGCTTATTTCCCACAATAGGTTCTGTCCACTGAAACAGATGGCTTGAGATTAAAGGGTTAGCAAGAAACTTCATAAGGGGAAGGAAAAGAAGGGAGATGAAAACAGCTTTCTTTTACTATCCTGTTGTCACTCTCCAGATTGTTCCTGTTTAATCTTGCCCTGAGGTATTCCTTACCAGATGTTGCATGGAAGAACATCATACAGGGCTATAAGCTCTTGCTCACACATGTACAGTTCTGATGGAAGAACAGGATTATTTCCTGTGCTGCTTCACTCAGTGATAGGATCATTCAGTACCTCTTGTTCCTCTAGACCTCCCAAAAAGGCTTTACCTGAGTATTCTGTTTAATTTAGTCTTAAATGTGTGAAATTCACGGGTCTACATTGTTTTAAAAGATCAGGCAAAGGTACTGAAAAGTCTTTGGAAACAAGAAATAGAAACAACTACTCCCCTTCTGCACATCCTTGCCAGTCCCGGTGTTTACAATGGGGGATAAATTGGGCTGTGTGAGATCTATGAGGTGGCAGTCAGAGGAACTGTATTCTGCCTGTTCTTATCAGAGAATGATCACTGGTTGGTATTTCTCCCTCAGATTCAACCCTGGGTTTTATTAGCTACCAAATCAACCTCTGCAGCTTGGTGGGAAAGTCACCCTGAACTACCTTCCTGAACATTTTCTGGATTTCAAATTCTCCACTACATGATAACAAATAGAGCTATTTTGGGAAAAAGACAAGATGCTTTATATTTGGCACTATTGCATGAGGCTATCATTAATGCTAGACAAATCCAAAAAGGCAATTGAGTTTAGTCTAGCAAGGCAGAGGGTTACATTCTTGATTGCAAAGTAGGAAATTAAAAGTTATCAAAACCAAAACAACAAGTAAGACACAGAACATATTTGAAACAGTTCAATTCTCCCAGCTGTCTCAAGACTTCTCTGAGTCATGTCCCTGGAGCAGATATGGGAGAAGATGGGATTTGGTACAACTATGTTGTGAATTTTGACTTTTAGAAATAACTTGACATTATTGTGAAAACAGAAACTCAAGTTTGAGGTGGCTGAGGTGGCTCAGAGCTGAAGATATCACTCTCTTCACTTCATACAACATCCATTTCCTCCCCCTCATTTTTGGTCCCATCTTGAATTACATTAACATTTTCTCTGCCTGGGTGATTTTCTGACTTTGTAGCGTGTTTTTGTACATTCTTACAGCTTAAGCAAACTTCAAGAGGGATAATATTCTTCCAGGCTCATACAGCACTTGAAGTCATATCTCTATACCTGCTCTTTAACTGAACACACTTTAATATGTCATTTTATCTTCAGAGGGTCACTATACAACATTAATCATACAGATTATATACTTGGCTGTGAATGTGTGTTCCCTCCCTAACATTTAAGGGAATGAGCCTTCAAATAAGGTGTGCCCTACTTTCCCCTAACACAGAATGGCTGAGGTTGGAAGGGAGATCTGGTTTATCTGGTCCAAACCCCCTGCTCCAGCAGCGCCATCTCTTCTCCTCTGGAGGGAAAGGAGAAACATCTCTGGAATTTTCAGGTCTCTGCTGTGGTGATCTGATCTAATATAGAGACAGCAGTAGTGCTACTTCACATTAGACGCTGGGCCAGAAGTACTTTCCATCCATATCTCTAATCCCATAAATGTGAGTATGCTTCATTCGCTAGAAAGATTTTTATTTTTCTCTTGATCAAAAAATCCCCCCATCCAGCAAGTCAAAGATCACTGCTGCCAAGGGCCTTATGCCACTGATTTCATTCCCACTTTGCAGTTCTACATCCACTATGGCACTGCCACAAGCCGAACACTTCGGGCACTGTCACTCCGGAACGTTCACAGCTCTGTATTTTTAATGCTATCATGGCTTGGTTCATTAACTACTCCATTTGAACTGTGTCTTCCTTTCATGAAATATTTACAGCTCTTTGGTAATATTTTGTACATCTGTTTTTTCCCCCATTCATGTAAAAGCCATTACTAATGTTTTCATAATAAGGGACTGTTTTACTGAACAAAGGTAACAGTAGCTAAGTCAAGAACAACATGAACAAATTAAAATTAAAAAAGGAAGTAAAGCCATTTAGAATTCAACAATACAGTATACACAGCCACAATATTTAAGTATGTTATTCCCTGCTAACACTAAATAATAGAGAAGTGTATTATCTTGTATTAAATGAACTGAAGTTAAGACAGTATATTCCAGACACCTAAAGTAGCGCTATCAACTTTTATTAGAAGTTGGGGATAGGTCTGCTTTTTAAAATTAGCATCTACAATAAAGCTTCTATTTGAAAGTGATAGAAATAAATTTTGATTTGTCATTGAAAGCTACACAACCAGTTGCTTTTTCCTTATTCACAGGTTAAATCTGTACCTGGCAAAGTCACATCCCTCCTTGTGTTAGCGTTCCCCACAATGGCTGGCAGTTCCCTAATTCCAGCAGAGTGCACCCATCACTGGAGCTTTGAACACTGAGGCACTCAGACTAACCCTGTGGAAGGTTATCATGCAGATCTTTGGCCTGGGATGGATTTGTATTCAAGGGAAGCCAATAGAGAAAATATTAACCAGAATCCAAGTGTTCCTTGGAATCATGTGTTCATGGAAGACAAACTTTACCTAAGTTTTCATAGCGCTCCCATTTGAAGATGAAAACTTGTTTTTTTATGTATACGGATGTAGAGTGCAGAAAAAACATAAATCTTTGGTATGAGGCATATCACTTAGTAGAAGAGTAAATCTAAAGCTATTTATTAGTTTATTAATGAAGGAGAACATAAATCTGAAGTTTTAAAGCATTTATCTTTTATATTTCCTAAGTATCTGCATGAATAGGTTGAATACAGCAGTTTTATACTGAATGAATCTGTCAAGAGACAGAAAGGCTAATTAATAATTTGATCTAACCGGTAGAAAAATCTTTAGTTACATACTAAAAATCTAACCAGATTCTTGTGCATACATAGCAGTTTCCACCTTGGATATTCCAAATGCGCTGGAAGCACACTAGTGGGTGGATTTTAAAGTTATGTTTGAGCAGTGCAAATTAGCTACTGGCTGTAATATGAGAACTATCTGCTACAACTCCATGCTAGGAGACAGACAGCAGCAAGACTCATCATTTCCTTAGCGGAGGTGGAACAGGACTGATGGAAGAAACGGGTGAGGAGTCCATGGGGAGAGAGTGTGTAAAGAAAGAGGTGGATCACTGCTCTGATAAGGAAAAGAACATTCTCGCTTGCTCAATGAAAATGATTACACTTAATGTATGCCACTAATCCTCCCACATGCCCTGAAGACCTAAGTGAGCCCATGCACATTGTTCTCTGATGTTTTTGATGGCAACTAATTAATCTTAATGAGAGGGAGTGCTGACTTTAGGGGTTTTATCTCACTGCACTGCAATTTATTTTCATTGGCAACTGGTTGACTTTTCCTTTACAACATGCAGGTTATGATTGTCTCAGTTATTTTGTCAATGCAATCACTAAGATTGATACATCTATGCTTAAAACAGTATGTTTTTTAAAATTGCAGTTCAGAGTCCCAGTTAAGTACAAAGCCCACAGTGATTTATTAAAGGGTTTATTATGTTCTCAATTACAAGTTCAGTTGCTTTTGGACCTTTTTCTCTGGCCTCCACTCTAAGTTCCTACTTGGATACTCTTGCACATCCTCCACTCACTATTCCCTGAAGGCTTTGGTATCCAAACCACTGCTGCCTTCTTTTTCCTTGCTCAACAACAGCAACAGAGTCAGTGGCAAAGGAATATGGCAGAGAAATGAGTCACCACTAAGTCGCTCATTAAACCACATATCATATGGAAGAAGTTACTGTATGTGTGTTGTATATTAAGTATGTTGACTTGATTCAACTAATCAAATAATAAAATTCACCTTGAATGATAAAATTTGCAAGAGAAGTAAAGAAATACAGAAATTAAAAAGTAATTTACTATGTTGATGAAAGCAAACCCACCCATTCCTTTCAGCTCCTAGATTTGAGTGTTGTGTTAAAACTAAATTTTTGAGTGTTTAAAAGTAAAAATAACATATGGAAGCAGTTTGGGAAATTTAGAAATCTTTTTTTTCGGAGAAGAAAGCATGGTGGGTGTGACAAAAGTAATATATTCTAAGATGCTGTCACAGGACCTGGGCTGTGCATTTGCACAGACAATACAATATCTGGGTAATTTCTGGGAGCAACTGCATTTATTTTCCACCAGATTTAGTTCCATCACAGCTTCTTTCTACTGGAGAATATAAAATGATTTATATTTAAATTTCCTGTTTAAGTCAGATAAAAATTTTAGATGTTTTGGTAGCAATTGTGGCACTTTTGGAGACATTTCCCATGGGCAGTATTATAAGCTTCCATATCCCTGCTTATGCAGGAAAGTGGAGGCTGTCCAAACATGACATACTGCTAAAAAGACAAACTTTTTTCACCAGGTTGGAAAGCAGGAAAGACTTGTCTGAAACCTCAGGAGTGGGATGCCTGGTTAGATGACTGCTTGGATCAGAGCACAGCCACAGTGTTTCCATGTTTCCATGAACTGCGCCCCCCCCCAAACCACCAAAATCCAACAAACAGCCAAACAACAACAAAAAAACAGTCCCCTCAGCCAAATTCTAGTTTGATTTTCAAGGCTGCTCTGCAATGGAGACTAGTTACTGCTAATTTATCTTTTATTTCCCTCCATTTCTTAGACCATATCGGACATCGATCATTGGTTTCATGTTAACTTACTGAAATCTGTTAATGATCTCAACTGGCCCAGTCTGAGCACCCTGAATAACCAGCCCAGGTCACAGCATTGCCATAAAACAGAAATATGGGTTGAGATCCAGCATTATCAGTGCTGTTGGAACCCGAATGCATTCAGGTTCTACAATAGGCTATCAATAGTTTTTTTATAGCTCTTTGCCACTGATCCCCTCTTGAAAAGCGATGATGAAATTTTAGAATTACTCAGGCCCTGGTTTCAAACACAACATCAAGAGTTTCTCAACACATCCCATACATCAGCATAATGAACTTAAACTATTCACTGGCTGGTCAACTTACAACAATAAACAGAAACATAAATCCAAGTTCAAAACCTCAGTTACTTTGCGCTTATTTCCTTAAGCACACATGAAGACAGACAGATTTTATTACAGCATTTCATACGTGTTCTTAAAAGCCATGAGCTACTTGCATTTTAAGCTGCAGAGCTTGAAGAAACTTGCGTTATAGGAACCTTACTATCTAAAAAATTCAGAACAGAAGAATTGTGAAAATTCCCAAACTTACCTAGGCACATTGTCCACATGTATTGCAAGGTAAAAGAATGAAAAACCCCTTAAGTTACTGTTCTGCTCTAGTCCATTCTAGATGTACCTAACATGCAGAAGATCTTCCTGCTGCTCTCCACAAGATACTCAAAAAGGCAAATGAGAGCATTCAGTACCTTGGGAAAGAATGCTGCTAGATTAGTTACCTTTACTTGATTAATTTTCATCATTAACAAGCATACACGTCTTATTTGTCATTTATGGAAATCTCATTTATAACCTACATTTCTACACAGGCTTGCTTGCTTTTGCAAACTTAGATAGCTTCACCTGCTGTAAGATTTCTGACATGTTACAAAGAAAACTCCCCACCCAATACATCTTGCCAGTGTTTTTAACAATGCAAGATAAAAAAGCAAAAGATATGAATTGATTGACTTCATCAATGCTCGAGTATACTCCTATCCCTGCACTTGCTCATGTTTCCTGTAAATGCTAATGACACTGATTCCATGACTCACTGGCACTGTGGCAGAAAGTTATCAAAATTAATATTAACTTCCCACAGAAATACTCCCTATCTGTAAGAGGAGAGGCAAGCAAGCAACCAGGTTAAAACCTGAGGAGAACTGCCACAGCTTCCCACCAACCATGGAAGGGCTCCTAAGATTCAGCTACATTTACCCACCTCTAGTAGCATAAATACACTGTCAAGGCATGTGAAACAGACCAAATTCTTGTGTGTGGTTATGTGATTATGTAACTTCTCCCATTAGCTGCCATTTTTCTCCTTTTACTCTACTTAGGATTGTTTTGACAAAGTTGCACTTTTCCAGAAAAATGTCAACTGACAGAAGGCTGCACTTATGGCTAAAATATCAGAATAAACAGTGGGAGTTACTTCCCACCCCACTTATTCAGTGCCTGGACTCTGTGTATCATTACCTGACACACTGGAAAATAACTTCCTTTGCAGAGGGATTGGTTTCTAATGATTAACTCTGCTTTATTCACAGATGTTTCTCAGTGGTATCATGTGACAATCCTTCACATGCATTTCTGTTATTTAGATTTCTCCCTCTCTTTTTTCTGTCTCAGCAATACTGGCTTGGCTTCCCCAGCTCTGGAGTGCTGGCTGTAGAGGGAACTGGGATAGGCTGTTTTTAACAAGCAGCACAATCTGTTTTAAACCCTTCTGCACGGAATACAAATCCTTGAATGTTTTCCAGAAATCTGAAGTGTGTTGACTTCTATACTCAGAATAATAAACACAACTGTGCTTGTCTATCTAAAAAGAAGTGGGAGTGCAGTTCTGTGACCCATTCAGGACGGAGCAGTCAAAATACATTCACCCTGTCCACGCTCTCAGTATCACAACTGGGTTTCTCTGGGTGGGAGTGGCGGGGGTTTGGCGGAGGTGTTGTTGTTTGAATAGTATTTATTTTTATTAAGTAGTTCCTTGGAGTAGCAGCCAAGATTTCAAATAGTTCCCATAACATAGCTGACTAATAATCAAGGTGCTCCTCAGTTTCTGCCATTGAATTGGGCAATTCCTTGAGCAGGGCATTACTCTATGCTATCAACAAACTGTGCATGCCACTTTGCATCAGCAGCAGACAGCCTGGGAAAATACTGCTTGACTGGCACTGCAATTCTTTAACTAAAAAAATAAAAGCCTTCAAACTCTAAAGCCTCTAGGGATGTCAAGTTTAGCTAAAAATCTAAATGCTAAATTCCACCCAAATGGAAAATGCATAGCAGCATCTCAAAGTAAGATGTTGCGACTAAGGATATGGTAATGCCATAAGGAAAAAAAAAAAATCAAAGCACAGCCATGCCCAAGTTAGGCAGTGTAAAGTCGACTGTGATATCACAGAAAGCAAGTAATGCCAACTCAGAGGGAGGAATTACCCAGCTGCACCTTATTCTGCTCTTTTAGGTTTATGTTGAGGCAATACTGATGCTCGAGCCAATACAGAAAGCTAAAAAAGTTAAGTTCTAACATCAGTGCCATAGCTGGACTCACTTGAAAAAAGTTAAACAGTCAAACTGTTCAGGTCACAGCCCAGCTGGGGCAACAGGAGATCAGCCAAGGACATGCATTGTGGCAGCTCCCTCTGAAGTCAGCATGAGGTCTTATTATAACCATTTTTATCAAAGCATCAGCCAGAGGAAAAAACCCAAATGTGGTCAGAAGAAAGAGGTGTATTCTAGGTACTGGCACGGCCTCCTTTTGTTTATGCCCATTTCTACTGTGATACGCAGGGAATATTTGTCTTTTGTTGAACATGTTGGTTTAGTTTCTCAATTGCATTTCTGCTGTTCACAAGTGGGAGAGCAAAAACCTGGTTTTCAGCTTAAAATGTTTTTCAGTCTTATTTGATATGAAATCTTAAGTTCTTTATAAAATACAAGGGGTTTTGTGTCTATACTGATTTATTAACAGCTAGAGAAGCTTTGGGTTTTTATACTACAACAGAATAAGATATGGCAGGGGCTGAACAACAATGACCTTCTCTGTCACCATCAAAATGCAGTAGAGCTTTCAGACAAAGAAAACTGCAGAATGAATTTTTAAATAGCAAGCAATTTTCTTCCAGAAAATCCCCCTTCCCAGTTTCATACAGGAAACCACAAGGATTTTAAGCAGGGCATTAATTTGAGATTATACATTGCAGTTGCTTTCCTATTCAGTGTGATCTACTGGATTTCTCACTGTTTCCCTTAATATTTGAACTAGAAAAACCAGAAGTCTGTCGAAACTTTAAATTCCTTAATTGGCATATCTGAGCTAATGAATGAGTCTTCAAAAGGCAAAAACCTGGCTCAGATAAGAGCAGAACAGAGTTATTTATAAGCTTTTGGGAAAGGGAAACGTGTAACATTTATACACACCTGTAAGTTCATAAAACTATAAAATCAATACATGAGTGTAGCCTCATAGGACCATTCACTTAGATTTTTGGACATTAACAGCCCTGCTAAGCACTGAATTTCAGAGGACCATGAGGGGAAATTCCTTATAAATGACCAGATTCTGATCTGCTTGTGAAGTTTTCAAGTATAGTTGTTAACAGACAAAACAGGCAATTAATTTTCCTACAGCTTTACTTCATTTGTAGTCAGAATTAAAATGTTCCCATCCTTGGGAAGGATGGCCTCTCTTTTTAGACACTGCCACTCAAACTGCTTGTGGCAAAGTTCCAGCTCCTCACAGGTTCCCTGTTCAATGCCTGTCACTGCCTCAAAGATTCAGCTCCACTCCAATTTAGCTCTACCACCTTCATGTCTACACATTATCTGAAATTTCCCTTTAAAATCCTTAAAAACAGTCAAGCCCTGCAACAGCTGATCAGATTACATCAGTATTTTGCTTTCACTTAAAAGAGCAGAACGAAAGGGAAAAGGGCACAAAGCCCAATGCACCATCAGGAATTAAATGGACAGAGAACTTTCATCTGAAAGGAAGCAATGAAAAACCTCTTTTCCAGCTTTCAAGAATACCTGACAACCTGGTAACATTTCAAATCACAAGGTTCCTGCTAGGTTCCCATGGAGGCTTTTTAATATTACAAAATAATAAAACAAACATTGTAGTTTGTTTCACCAGGTGAAATCCTCACTGCAGCCCTCAGGACAATGCCACCTCAGAGTAGCTTGCGTTCTGCTGCTGGTGATACAGGACACACCAGTCATTATCCTGGACTCCCTTGGAAGGCTGCCTAACTTGCCCTTGCAGTTTAGTTTTGTTTTGATTCTCCCTGGGCCAAAACACATACCTCTGATTGTTTGTCAGTGTGGCATCCACAGATCTACCCTGGATCTAAGCCAACCATGTGAGTAGGTTTGCCATTTGATGTGGTTGCCCCTTGAGAATTAAAGCAAAGTTCTGAAATGGGATTTCAAGCAATCCCCTTCCAAAGCTTGCTGGCTTTGCTGACTGTGGCAGAAGACTGCCCTGGAGGGGTCTGCAGAAGGAGCTAATGCAGACTGCAGCACCAAAACTAACCAGGTTGGCTAATACCGAGTAGGGAAGACATTGACATTAATATCTCCACCTCTGCTGTTTTTAAAAAACTTTTTATTGCATAACCCAGGGGAGAAAAACAGAAAAGGTGCCTGTGATGCAATGCTAACATTTTAACAAGGAATCCCCTGAAATATTCCTCTACCACTTGGTGATACAAACCACAGATCACAGAAGCATATTAACAGAGAAGAATGGGAGAAACTAGATCAGATCAGCTGCTTTTCTGTATAAGCCATGACTCTCCACTAGATTACTAAGTAAAATCAGAGTAAGGTAACTCACAATTATTAACAGCAAAGGTGTTGCTTCTTCCAAAATGCTTCAGATTCCACTCAATAACCTTGGTTTCCAAAGCCATCAGTTGTTGATCAGTGCCAGGAAACACTCTGAAATATTCCTGCCATTGACAACATTTGCTCAGAATCACCAGCTACAGGGCCATGGATGTTTTAAAAAATGTTATGCACTTTCAAAAGATGACTTAGGCTACATAAACTTACAGCTACCTGAATGCCCTTCCATTCCAGGACTTCCAAAACTATACAGTAAGAGACTGGATTATAGCTAATAATATAAGCCCCTTACAATGATGTGAGTGAAAAACCAAGCTCATCTCAGTCAGAAACACTGTCCATGCTCTTCACTGATAACAGCCAAAACAATAATCCCCTTTGAGAGTTATGCAGCTCAGAGTTCTGGAGACAGAATGTTCTTGATATAATTTGGTGCTTTGTTTCTACAGCCCTTTGGTCCAACTAACAAAAATCATAGAAAACCTTGTGAGTAAAGTACTGTGAACGGATTTGCCTCGTTTCCACTGGAAATAAAAACAATCTAGTGGTCGCCCAAGTTTTCAAGTCATGGTCTGATTTTCTTGAGAAACACGAGATATGCCCATGCACAAGACAGTGTTGGTTATAACTGCTCACTTGATTTTCACCATGCCCTGTGTCAGTGATATCGGACCTTGGCACTGGAGTAGCCACAATCTCATTTTCCCCTCAAAGAAATTACTCCAAGGTGGCATTATCTTTGATAGTTTGCTGTTCATACAGCACAACATCCCAAGACACTGAGTATCAATACACTATAAATTACCGTCTCAGTAAGAGCCTTTCATGTAAATCTTTCCTTCAGGGATCCTGCTGGTCATCTCCCCTTCCCACGTGTGGAATTAGCAGTCAAAGAGAGCACAGGTGCACTCAAGACAGGGCTTTTCACATTGCCTGGGTGGCCTCAGAAGTGTCTCTGGGTATTGAGCTAGACAGCACTAGATAAACATTTCTTAAGTGCAAAAGAGCTTCAGCAGCTGATTTGGAAGGCAAAGCAAGAATAAATACTATGTCAGAATAAATCCAGCCGCTGTGCCTTTTGCTTTCTGTCCTCCTGCCATTTCTAACTTTGGCTGACAGTGTTTCCTTTGGGAATCTAGAAAAAACATGCAATTCTCAGCAGCTCCAGCTGCAGTGATGAACTTCCTCTAGGTTAGAGGTGCACAGAACTAAATGTCTGTTTTCCTAAGCCCAGTGAAAATCCAGAAAAAGTTCTTTAGATTTCATTAGTCTATCTTTAGAGGGATTATAGTGAAAATAATAATCCACTCCACGGCTTTGTTTATTTGTCATAACAAAGGTTCAGACTTGTGAGGACTATTCTTTGCCAGTCAGGAGCCAAAACTCAACAGCAAGAACAGCCATTAGGCTAAGAGTTATAAATGACAACAAGTTGCTAAGATCCATGGCAAGTTTAAGCCCATTTCTTTTCAGAATTTTCTCACAGGATAAACCATTTATTGCTTGAATCTGTAATCTAATCCTTATTTCTACTCCTCCACTTCCCAAATCAAGTTTTATGTAGACTGACAGACATATTCTACCAGATTTTGTCATAAGAGCTATGTTATTCCATGAATAATTTTACAGTATTATCACTCCTCAATGAAAATCCACAATGTCAAGCTGATATTTCCTGAGCAAGAGTAGTATGCAGTTGCTGCACTATCATACCTGTCCATCTCGTTTCAAAACCTAAACATGACATAAATAAATTAACTTGTGCATGGATAACTTCAAACTATTTCTGTCATTAACTCATCAAAGAGGAGTGAAACAGTGATCAGGTAAGAGCTTGTTTCATGTAAGAAGATATTCTGGCCCAGATTTCAAGAGAATCACCTTTAAAGCACCTTCTACAATGCAGAGGTAATGTTTATTTTCTTGAACCGTTTATGGACTCGAGACACAAGAACAGTAAAATTCTGGAAAACCAAGGATTAATAATCTACACTAGGTGGCACTGCTACACATGGCTTGAGTTTCTTTGCTGTGGGTTCAAATTAAGCCTAATTTTTGAACAAATATCTGTATTAAGTTTGAGGGAGGTATTTTGGGGGAGCTTTGGCAAAGAGCAAGGAAGCATCCTTTGTTCTCCTGCAATCACAGACAACTTTCGTTCTGTAATTATTATCTAGAAACCAACCAGTAGGAGTCTTAATGCTAATGCTGTTCCCTCCTGCAGAATTCCACACCTGCTGTCTGAACCAGTCCTTCAGCAGTCACACACACAATCAAAGCCACACTTTGCCTTTGCAACACAGACAGGAGCCCAGTCCTGTTCTCTTCCACTTAAAAACCCCCAACCAACCAACAACAACAACAAAGTAGGGTTTCACTACATGCATAAAGGCTTGATAAAGTTGGTTATGGTTATCACTATAAGACGTTTGATTTGCAGCCAGTAGGCATTAAAATGCAACAGTTCAAGACTGTGAACTAAACTTGTCCTAATCAGTGACTGGAGATGGACTGGAGATGGGAGGATTTGTCCCAAAGCAAGCAAGGCCAACTGAATTTTAGACAGAAGTGTGAATATACCCTGCAGAAATACAAAGTTTCTAAAAGCAGAATCTGTTATGGCCAAATGCATCTTTCATTCTGAGTTTCAGAATTTTAAAATCCACTGTCATAGAAAGCACTAAGACAGAAGAATTTATGATCCCTATTGACTCACACACCTAGAGACCAGTAAATGTTGGGTTTAATCCTATTCACATGACTTTAGGAGGTTATATTCCTGTCTTGCTAAGCATCACAAAACACAAATTCATTTTTTAAAAAAAAAGATCCTACAAGAAAGATTCCTATAACTTAGGGGAAAAAAAAACCCCAATCCAAACCAACCATTTTGTAGAGTTCTCACTCTTCTGTGATAAACATCAGCATTTCTTTAAAGTCTCCTCACAAGTCTTCTCTGATTACAAACTTGTGCAGAAGGAGAATCTTACTAAACAAATCAGTGGAGTTTTTAATTTCACATAATCATAAAATAAGTCTTTTCACTTAAAGCTATTTTTTCAGTATAATCAGTCTCAGTACAGCAGGATACAATTTTTTCCTCCAGACTAATACCTTCACCATCTTTTCCCAAAACCAAATCTTTAGTCTGTGAATTTTAGTGAGAACTACATGGTACAGTCTTATTCTTTGCTTGATCCAAAACAGGAAAAGAGAAAAAAAGTAGAACAAGAACTACGATCCTGGCAACTAAAATGTCTCCTCTGTACTAAAAAACCCTGAAAGACAGAGTTTATAATCATCCCCTCTTCAAAAGAAGTATTAGCAGACATTACTACACCATACATTGATTTGTGGGGTTGCTGTTATCTTTAAACCAAGTTTTAATCAAATTTCATTATCAGAACAGGAAGCAACAAACTGAAAGCAAACATTCCTGCTCCAGTCAGCTTTTCATATTCCTTTGCTTTGGTTTCATTTCAAGTGTCTGACTTTTATTTATCTAAAAAAGGGGGGGAAAAATCAGCATCTTGTGGAAAAACTGCACAATGGAAATGCTGAAATGTATAAACCTGCTCACTGGCAGGTCCTCCTGACAGCAAGGCAAATGGTTCCAAGAGATTGCATCTTTCTTGAAAGGCCAGAAAGTATCAGGCAGTCCCAAATTATTGAACTTATTCTACCATGTGACTTCAATTAAAACAGTATTAGCTACTGCCTTTCTGAACTTGAAAACTAGCACTGTATGAAAAAGTTTGAATATTCAAGCCTCTGATGCTGGGATGGAGTCCAAAAGGACAGAAATAAACTGACAGGATCCTGAAATAAACTGACAGCATCCTACTACAGCATCTTACTAAACTGCTTAAGACTGGATGGGTGGTGGTGATCATGATCATTGCAGAGAGGAACGGTCTTACACCACACGATTTGAGTGCCCTGTTCTCCATGCAGATGAAACAGGTGTTACTAAGCTTTTCTTTTTTTTTTTTTTTAGTGGAAGACAGGAAAGAAAACAAAACATGTATATGCTGATCCAGCCTGGAGGAAAAGCATCCTCAGAGACAGGCTGCTCAGAGGAAGGATGCAATGTGGATTGGGTGGATCGGTTCAGAACAGGAGCCTTATCCTCAGCCTGTCTCCATCCAGCTCCCAGATGATTGGCAAACACTTCCCAGGGCAGATACCTGGCATATGCTGGGAACAGCAGGGCAGGAATCTGAACCAGAGGAGTTGCTTAAGCAGACTACAAACACTCAGTCTCAGTTCTGTCCTGAAGCATTTTTAACACAGATAAGAAATGAAACAATCTCAGTAGGTGAGAATAAAAACCTGACACACATTAGTTACCAAGTAAGGCTGCCAGCAGAACTGCAAGCAGAGACTTAAGGACAGCCAAATTCAGTGGAGAGGGGCACATGCAATGGAAGATCTCTCATTCAACTGAGAAGCTGCTTCCCTGACAAAAACCTCAAGAAAATTATTTGTTCCCACAAAATGATTTGAATTTTGACAAGTCAGTATTTTCCCTTATGTATTCTATGTAAAGCAGTCATTTTAGGTAAAGCCATTAGGAAAATTCCCCAGAAGAGTTCACATTAGTATTCCACTGCAAGATCAAGATCTGAAAGGCAATACTGCATTCTGCAAGATTTCAAAAGAAATAGGCTCCTGAAGTTCCTCACACTATATAAAGTAATTTATTAGACTGTTTTATATGTCTTTGGATGAACTTACAAGGCTGCTTTCCTCATGTTTCTGAAAAGAAAAATGAGATTGCTTTTCTTTCTCTTTTCTGAAATGAGAACTTTTATTATAATGTATTCCTAACTTTCCATGAGAGATGAAATAAGAGACTGAGGGGGAGATGGGACACAAATACACAGAGAAGACAAAAAAAGAGAATTTCCTGTCATAGAATGGTTTGGGTTGCGAGACACCTTAAAGATCATCTAGTTACAACACCTTCCATTAGACCAGGTTGCTCCAAGCACAATCTCAGGGATGGGACAGCCACAACTTCTCTGGGCAGCCTGTGCCAGTCAGTGCCTCGCCACCTTCACAGGGAAGAATTTCTTCCTTATACTTAAATCCAACCCTTCCCTCTTTAAGTTTAAAGCCGTTACCCTTTGTCCTATCACTGCATGCCCTTGCCAAAAGTCTCTCTCCAGCTCTCTTGGAGCCCTTTTAGGCACCAGAAGGGGTCCAAGGTCTCCTCAGAATCTTCTCTGCTTCAGACTGAACACCCCCAGCTCTCTCATCCGGTCTCCAGAGCAGAGGTGCTCCAGCCTCTTCATGGCCTCCTCTGGACTCGCTTCCACAGCTCCACGTCCTTCTTGTGTTGGGGACCCAGAGCTGGAGGCAGCTCTGCAGGTGGGGTCTCAGGAGAGTGGAGCACAGGGCAGAGTCCCCTCCTTCTGCTGCAGCCCAGGACATGTTTGGCTTTCTGGGCTGTGATCGCACATCGTTGGGTCAGGCTGAGCTCCTCTTCCACCAACACCCCCACATGTTTTTCCTCAGGGCTGGTATCAATGTCCTCAAGCCCATTAACACAACAAAACCTGGAAGCCTGTTTATATTAAAACTTAATTTGTTTATGAAACAAAAATTTTGCATCCCAATATCTACTGACATGCAAATATCCCATTTAACAGTAAAGGTCCTGCAGTACTTTAGTACTGCATTGAATTGTTTTTCAGCTGGCTGTACTGCTGGTCATGGGCCTGGCAAATGAGGCCTTCAAGGCTAGTCTTAGCACTGTGGGATTTTTTAGATATACACAAAAACCCCTCCAAACCCCACATCACTACTTATTCTAAAAATGCAGGACACAGTAAGTATATAGGAAATTCACAAAGTTACAATTCTGCTTTTAGAAGGGTGGAGAGCATTATTCACTCAGATGCTACTGGAGCCCATAATATTTACACTTAGCCATTAGGAGAGAACAAAAAAAGTATTCCAAAGGGAGAGATCCTTATTTTTTCATTATGGGTTTAATGGTTCAGTATTAACTGATACACCTTCACTGCAGCAGATGGGACTCCTTTCACCACAGGTGGTCTTTGAGCACAATGTCTAAGCCCAAAGTTCCCTACCACAGGTTGGTAAAGGCAGGTTTCCCAGCAAAGATAAACAACTCAGCACAAGGCAGTTCAGCTCCCATGCAGCCGCACCCTGCACCTGGCAGGGCTGCAGGCACTATCAAAGCAGGCTAAAAAACCACACCAGAAAGCCTGTTTCTCACCTGTCAGGCTGGTTTTAGGTCATGTGAGGGAGGAGGGTGACTATCCAGCCCTGCTCTTCCAAGTTTTCAGTACAAGTGATTCAACATTTTAAGGGTCATTTCATTATGCTATGCCTTAATTTATGGCATATATTTGTGAATTCCCTGTTTGGACAAAGCTACAAGAAGTTGGGAGTTCTTTGTCTGTCACAAACATAAGCCAAAGAAGGGAGGTTGTAAAAAAGTCACACACAGTTTGAAAACCAGGCTTAATCTGAGAGGTGATGCTGCAATTGCTTCCAGTGAAGAGNAAAAAAAAAAAAAAAAGCCTAAAAACTTCAACATCCAAAGGTTTGAATAAAAAATGAGAGCTTGCTGTAGTCCTGGGTTAGACGTCGGAAGAAAAGGGAAGATGCACATCCACGTTGCCCCCTCGTTCCTCACAACACACCCACTGGATCTGGTTGCAATTCCACCCTGCTCAGGAATTCAGCAGCAGTGCCAATCAGCCTTGGCTATCTATAAACTGTCGTGAGCATTTTGGAACAGATGCCAGCAGTTTTATTGACAGTCGATTATTTTAAACTTTTGTTTGGATGCAAATAAAAGCTTTAATCCCATCTGCCAAACACTGAAAGGTTAAGGCAGATGAGAAGATCTTACACCACAGGAAGAAGCTTTTATCTTCTACAAGTGGGATGGTCAAAACTTGCAGGGGATTAAAAAGCTCACAGATGATCTTGTTATATCTAAAAAAACCCAAAGCAGAACACACAATCTCAAAGGTGAACGATTTTAGGATCACAAGCTAAGAGCTTTGAAGTCAAACTGTCCAAGTTACCACAGCATCAAATAATGTCCTGTGTTCTTGGAGTAGCTGTTACGATAAAGTTTAATATATTATTAGATCCCATACTTAGATTGCAAAATAAAGTATCAAAAAGCCTTGCCTTCCCTGTCCTGAGAGGAACACTGCAGAAATAAGGATATTGCAGGAATGGCTGAACAACTCAGCATGGTTTATATACACAAGGGGATGAAGCATAGTGCAGCACTGGCTGACAGTATACAACACATTCCATATGTGCAACACTGAAGTAGTTGGAAAAAGTGAATCATCCTGCACAGAATGCAATGAGCAGTTTATGGCATTCAACATACACATGGATATGGGTTCAGAACTTCACAACACCCCTCACTCATAGCTGGACTCTTATTTATGGGGAAAAAAGTGTTTAATTTAAAGCTTTTTTTAATACAAGTGTTGTACTTTTGACTTAGTGGGGGAACTGAAGTAATTTTTGTTCTCAGGTGTTAGCAATGATTTGCAAGTGCACTTTGTTAGCACACAGCAGCATGCTTTGGGCTGAAGACATTAAACTGACACTGTACAGGATCTTGTGGTTTGCAAAAAAGAGGTAAGAGCCCTTGCTGTGCATGTTTTGATTAAGTTTGTACCTGAAGCACACAGTAAGTGCGGCTAACTCCAAAGATGAAGCTGATTTTTAAAACGCTGATGGCTGTCCTAGTAAGTAGAAGCTCCTTGTTTAGAGTACAGCCTCACTGGAGAAAATGAATAGTGTTGTTTACCTTCAGTGGCCTCACTGTCTCCTGTTCTTTTATATCCACCTCAGGGCCACAGTTCCTTTTCACCCCTTGTTTACCCTGCTGTGAGGAGCATCTCAGCGCCTGGTTGAGCCAGCAAGGCAGGGAGACGTTTGGGCATCCCCAGAGCCGGTGCCAGGACATTCATCTGAGCTGCCTCAGCAGCCCTGACTCGCTTTGCTCCTCGCCTGCTACTGGGACAGTCAGCAACCCATGCATGCAACCCGGAGAGGAAGGGGAGTCAGACAGAGACTCCAGATTTAACACAAGAGGAAATGAGTATATGCTCTTGAAATTAAATGAGGATCGTTACATGTTGTTTTGGGACGGTATTGGTAAATTGGAGCACTATGTCACTATGGTGGCAGTAAACTTGTGCATAATAAAGGAATATGAGGAAAGATACAAAACCATTTTTTTTCAACTGTAAGAGCCTATGGAATAGGCTTTCAATGAAAGGAGAATAAACAGCTTGATATGGTTCATTCAGAAGAATTCAGCAACAAAGAAGGCTCAAAGTTCTCAAATACTCCATACTTTTTTGAGCTTCAGTACTGTCTTTGTAACGCATGATTAGAAAAAATCCTGCTCTTATGCAAGGGAAATGGCCTGTCTCCTAAGACAGAAGAAAAAACTTAATGCTACTCTAGGATCTTGCATATATGTGCCCTTTTGGGGCTTAAATGGAAAGCTTCTCTTACCAGGTTGAGTCAAACCTGTTCATAGTGATGGCAGAATACCAGCTGCATTTAATTCTAAACAGATAATTAAAAAAAAAAAAATCAGCACAGCTTCTTTGAATTGAATGGACAGTATTAGCTTCCTCCTAGCCCCCACTAACAGAGCTTGAATGGTAGCTAGTCTTGTGGCTAAGAAAACAGGACATGTGGGTGAAGAGGGAGAGGAGCCAAGCCCCTTTGGGATGATGACTGGAGGTGCTCCACTGTGACAGCAACCTCTCAGGCAGAACAGGTACTGCAGCATTAGACACTGAGCAGTTCCACTGGGAGGAACTGACACATAAAAATCCAGTCTCCACTCCATTCATACTGTGTTCAAACCAGAAAAGGTTGCTAAAATACAAAAATATACCTAAAACCAGAAGTTCACAAACTGAAGAGTCAATGCAATGCTTCCTTATGAAGTGGTAACAAGCTCCCCAGACACACACATCCCAACCTGAATGAAGAAACTCAAAACAAAAAACATCAATAGATGAGACTAATGGGGAAGCTCAGATGAGAACACACACTGGATAAATGACTCATCCCAACAGACTTGACATATTCTTTCAGGAACAATTCAGGAGTCCTGTACAGCTTTTGAACTCAAGCAGTTTCAGTGCTGATGACAGAATGTTGCTAAATCCCACCAAACCCACAACCACTTGCACCTACAAAGTGTTGTCAGGTCTGTATTTTCACAACAGTTAAAGGCTGTTTTGATCTGCTAACTACAATAGCATCCACACACATAAAAAGCTGCTAAGGACAAGACCTTTACCTTCCACCACCTCCAGCAGAGCAGCACTGCAGTGAGACTACAGCAGTCCTACAAGGTTGTGGAAGTGAGGTACAAGGTAATTTGTCTTGTTTGCAGGACAATTTTCCCAGAAAAACACTTGCTTCTAGAGGAGAATTTGACTCCCATCAGCAGGAGATTATGCCCCATATATTGATAATATGATAATATTTTTTATAACCTACAATCTGAGGAATGAAGAAACTGTTGAGATTACGCCCTTAGAACTATTGCTCTCCCCAGCTTTTGTAGGAGAGTACTTGATGGACCTTCAGTTACCTAAAATTTATTTGGACAGATCCCATCTCACTTCCTGAACATCCTAATGATACTTTCTTATAAATTAAAACATAAAAATACAACTTTAATAATTTTTACTTAAAATTGAGAATGCTGCTCTTTCCTTCAACCTAATCCTGCTCCTTGATCTAAATCTTAACACTGTCCAGATCACTCCCAGAGACACTGTTCAAACTGCCCAACTAACCCGTTGGTACAATGAAGAGCAAGTGTCAATTCTGGAAAACTGGCCAGCCTGGAGGAGCACACTCAGATTTCCTTTTGACTGACTTGTATGTGTTTCCTTCCTGTGGAAGCAGGAATTGGGCCAGAGGGAAAAGGGAGGAGGGCTGCACACACCCAGGTCTGCAAGCCCGGTACAGAATGACCTGAGCCTCCTCAGTCCTCTCCTCAGCTTCAAATCTTTCAGTCACTAACAGTCCTGTTGTTCAAACTAATCAGTATCTCTTGCTCACTTCCTTTATATCAACCAGATCTTTACAGTCTGCTGCAATGCTCTAGTCTTTGCTTCTTTCCCAAAGTTTAGTTAAACCAGAATACATACACAAATTCCAGCTATTATAATACAGATTCACCTGCTTTGAGAAATTAATTCTTTCTTATGAATACCCTTATGATACCAACTTAGTATTGGCAAGCGCCTACATTCAAAAACATTGTGTCAGGCCACAACATATTTTATGATAAGCTTAAAAAATTACCAGTTTCAAAAAATGAATTCTGAACATCCTTTGGATGACAAATACGTTTTCTTCCTTTTTTTTTTTTTTAAATATGAGGGTAAAAGGCTTTCTCATATTTCTGTGACTGCCTTTGAGAAAACAGTAAATGCCTGAGACTCGTAATAATGTTGCAAGAGTTACAACACACTGCTGTTTCCTGATACCCTTATGCACTGTTTACCTAGTAGGATTTAAAATGCAAAATTTGTAAGAATCATTACTACTTCAAATTTATGCTTTTTATTAAAATTTTAATGCACTAAAAGCTTAGCTCTTATTAATGATAGGGCTCATGCTGTGCCCATTTAGTATTAATACTTGCAATCACTATGAAAACAATTTCTAGTTTAAGAGTACACAGGTCCAAAGCTTGCCTGTGGCAATATCTACTTAAGTAAATGAGATTAAAAAATGCATATCTGCAGGCAGAATCTGGTTCATTGCCAGGTCCATGTCTCATACAGCACCCCAATGCTCTCATGAAGAGTTAAATGCACATTACACTGACTTCAGTAAGTGTTTACTCCCTTTTCTGTTCTGCTTTCCTGTGGGATTTAGTTGTGACCATTAAAATACTTAAAATTACATAAGAATTCAGTAGGAGTAGCAATATTGTGTTTTTCTAACAGACACTTAGAAGGAGCTAACACTTGCATGCATGGAGACAATCATAATAATAAAGAAAGATGGATTTCCAGATGATATATAGAATTAGAATCTTTGTAGTGTGGGCCAGTCCTCAGAAAATACACTAACCCCAAAATTCTTTTCATGGATTTGAATTTCTATGTGTACATATTTGATAGCCTACATTGTACATGTGCAGAAATTTATATGGGGAGAAGTGCATCTGCACATCAGGCTTGCTATTCAAGTGAGAATTCTGCTGGAATGCTGTGGTTTGCTCCATGGGGAGGGAAGCAGAACCATCCCACTGATGGCTCAGAGTTCCAAGCTGTTTATTTACATTTGTGCTCTGCAGAACAGATCCATATAGAAACAGAGTGCCCTCACCGGTGGAGCTGTTTGTCAGTCAGCTTTGGCTGCAAATGGGTAAGTCTTCTTGTTTGGACACTAGTAGGAAATAAAAACACTAAGTAGCTTATTTTACTTTATAGATCAGATAAAAATCTATTAACTCCTTACATTCTAAATGTATGATGTTATTTGGAGTGTATTGAGAGAGTAGTTCTCTTGGAGAAGCAAACACCATATTTTCTAATTAATTCTAAATGATTTATAGTGATTTAAAGATCTGTGTTTTTTTGGATGACAAGGTCAATAGTCAAAGTGACAAAATACATTCTTCCTCTAAGCAGTTCAAGTGTCTACTTTTCAAAATAATGTCTTCTTGTAGGGTACTTTGACCTTCTTTTGGATTTTGTTTGTACAATGAAATCCTAATCCTGCCACTCCAACAGCACACTCCTGCAGATTTCAAACAACAGCAAGTTTTCTGTGGCCAGGTCCTTATTACCCCTCTGTAGTAACACAATTTAGTCTCCTGTATTCCTATCTCTAGCAGAGTGATGGGTTAGAAGTTCTTTTCTATAGTATTTGATTTGTAAAGCTCTGTTTGGAGGGTTGAGTTGTTATTGCAATTGTTTTGGCAGGATGGGAAGCAACACACAGGTTTATTTGTAATGTATTAAGCCTTTGACATACTGTACTGTACTTCAGAGGCTCCACAATATTTTTATTTTGGTTGCAGCTTGCCTTTAGTCTTTGCCAATTTATTTCCTTTTCTTTTCCAAACAAAGCTAGGATTGTTAAATCCTAATGTTAAAGAATTTCAATAGCTAGATCCAGTTACAGAGCTAATTTTTAATTTACCATTGTCTGGCCAAGTTTTGACTAAATAGAAAAACTCTGTGAACTGGCTAAAGAGACATGACCTAGTAGCCAACAGGATCAAAATACCCTCTGATTTAAAGGTCCCTGGACTCAATGTTTTTGCTACTCTCATCCAGAACCATCTTCTGGGGCACCGCTTTTAGGAAGTTCTCATAATATGATCACTGCACTGGCAAACAGCTTTGTTTGATCCAGGAATAACATTTCCAGGGGCAGCACTACAGTTTGCCTTGCCTACTTTTTGCCAGAAATTTTAATTGATTTTCTTAAAGTAATTATAACATTAATACAAAAAGAGCATTTTCCAAGAGAACACCCAACAGTGGGGAAGAAGGGAAGGGGATGCTCTTCCTTTTTACTGAATGTCATCTCCACAGATCTGCATGTCCTGCAGATCAGTGGGATAAACAAACATTTGAATTAATACATCCTATATATGTTTGTTGTATAAACCATGGAACTAGCTCCCTGACAAACTGTGCTGTTTATGCCTAAGTCTTTCACTTGTTTCAGCACAACCTAACTGCAGCCAACTAAAGACATTAACTTTCAGAGGATTTTTGGACTTGTGCAAGAGGCAGTGAAGAACAGTAACTGATGGGAGCAGGGAAGGAGAAAAAAGGAAATGTCTTCTGATCCCTCAAGATTTCATAAGTTTGTCAGAACTCCTTCCAAGCTCCTTGTTCTAGACTCAGCAAGCCTGAACAAGGACTTCAGTTCTCAAGGAGTTAAGAATTGCTGGGAAGCTGCTGCTCTTGCTTAACCTCCCAGTGTTTCTTTGAGGGGGAGGAGGAAACGTTCCCAAGGCTGGAGTGGGAAGGGATATGTGAGTCAGGTTCTTTACCAAGGATACACTAAGGTTTGTCCAGACCTGAGACACTTTGTACAAGCATACCATGGCTCTTAGGGATGAAAGCAAAGAACCCTCTGATCCTAGCAGAGGGAAAGGGAAAGGGGGACAAAGGTGTCAGAACCTTGTTATGGCTCAGTGGTTTTTGAGGGGACTAATGAAATTATGGCATAGAAGGTCCTTTGGATGGACTTTTAAAAAGCCATGAAACAGGAAAAGTCCATGTCACTCTTTTCTTTCTCATTGTTTTCTCCATCCTGCCCCTCATAAAACTGTCCAATGGTAAAAATCATCCTACAGCACACTTCCTATTTATTCAATTATAGAAATGCCAGCACTGCCATACAAGCCTACATTTGAACTAATTTTCATTGATGAAACCACTTCCCAATCAGCACCAGCTCATCAGTATTACTTATGTTGACATGGCAGTAAACGTAACTTCTTTGTGAAAAGTAAGCACAGAAAGGTCTAGTAGTGTTGTATACTCTGAATGAATAATCTGGAGGATTCTTACACAGATTCTTTAAGAAAAATACAGTGTCAGTTTTGTTACTGTGCTAAAAGTCTTTCATTGGTACCTTGGTTTTCATTGCAACAAACTAACAGATTGGTAGTCCAAGGATGCCTATAGAGGATGGTACCTTATATTCCTCTTTTTAGGAGTTTTGGCATAGTATTTCCATTTTGGGAGAAGTCAGATTACAGCCTGCCTAGGCAGAGATATTTTTATCAGAAGCCATTTAACAGCTGGACAAGTAATTACTCTATTACCCTACTGATCAGCAGCTTCCTCGGTCTGAAGGCTTCGCTTTCTTGGAGTCACTGGTAATCATGAGGTTCCTGTCTTCCAGGCTCACTTGTATTCCTGTTCAGATAAATCCAAAGATCTTGTTAGCCTGTTTTTACTTACAGCCTCTTATTGTACAGAGCATGCCCTGATCCCTGCTAGCTACAAAAACAGTGAACTTGTTCATCATCGTGACAGATACATGATACAGCATAAACTGTATCTATGTAATCACTGTGAGTAAAAAACCCCCAACTTATTATTCCACTTGTTAAATTACAAATTAATGAGATCAACACTTCTATTGCTGGCCCATTTACATATCTGCAAATTGTCTATAATTCAATGATTCACATTGAACTTTCACCATCCAATGGACCCTATGCCAGTAAGATCAATATCTGAGCTGTATTTCCATTATACAGCCTCTCTTGGTCACGATGGCTACTCAGCCTGCACTTTCAGACTTTGCTCTAAAAGTTCCTCATGCATAAAAGGGAATTACAACTACTGGGAAAAAAGGCTTATCTCAAATACACAGGTAAATTGTGTTCACTGCATGACGACTGGTAGTGGGAAGTGGGAGAGATACATCTGTTCACCTATGAATTCTGGCTGCTTTCAAAGATACTGTCTAGGACACAGCAAGACAAGCAGGAAGAACTGGCATGGAATGGCACAGCTTGTCTTGTGTTTGCACACTAGGAATTCTATTGTCAGTGACTTTGCTTTCAAACAGCTTCGCTGTCAACTTAGCAAAGTAGAAAGGGGTACTTTGATATGACACATTTTCCTTCATGTCATCATCCCTCAAGCAAATGAGGGAAGGGAAAAGCAGGAGAAAGGTCAACACCTCTTTCAGATACTTAGCACTGCATTAGGGAAAAAAAATTCACTCAAAGCACATCAGTTCAACACAAGCCTGAAAAGCAGAACCTGGACAATTTGTTTCCAGGAAAAGCCTGTAGTCATCTGGCGGTGTGTTAATACTGCCTTAAAAATATTTATTCTTAGCGTCTAGCTAAGATAAAATATGGATGACAACTATTCAACAATTAAAAACGCAAGTATGAGTGTTTAGGGAGAAGAAAGGAGACTATTTTTAACAGTAAATGTTTTCCTACAGGGACAGTATTCTGCACTTACTAGCAAGCAGCACCTCGAATGCAGTACATGATGAAGCACGATGAACCTCTTTCTAGTACCTTGAGTTGTAAGCAACATCTTTGGTTTAAAAATCAAGTATTCTGTTTTCATATTCCACTGGCAAACTTATCTCTGTGTGAGGGAAATGTTCAAGTGACTTCACCTCTAATACTTCAGCTCAGTGGAAGTCAGGCTGTCATGCTGATAGTGGTTGGCTCTGAGGTACCACTTTCCTGAAATCCCTGGAACTGACAAACAGGGCTGTCTCCTCCACCGATACTCCTAAGCTTCTCATTTTTGCTCCTTCAGCCCCAGAGCTATGAACATCTCCCCTGAGAGCCACTTTGAATTTCCATTCCAGTCTAACCACAAGGCAATTACCAGAAAATAGATGTTGCACAAATGAAGAAGCAGCCACTACTTTAAGTGCCAGTCCCTCCTATCCAGAAACTTGGAATACATGAGTATAGAGAAAAATAAATGTTAGTGAACAGTGGGGACAGTTTATGGCACTGGATATTCTTGTGTATGATTCCGAAGTGATTTGTAAACAGATGTGTTTGGCAGTTACTAAAGAGCTGAAGCCAATATCAGAGTGCAAAAGACACTATAAGGGATTACCATGCCACCAAATGCCATTCACCCCAGTTGAATTGCTTGCGGTGTTTGGTGGAGTTGGTGGTGCTTAGACTGACAAAGCAACTCTTTCATAGAGTTCCTTTAATTTTGCTTTTTAGCAAGTTGTGAGATTCCTAACAGCTCCAAGGGCACTGATGCTGCACTTCAGAAAAAATGGAAGTGCAATGAAGTAAGGTCATGCTACTAATTTTTGAGTAGTGACCAACACAGTGTTTTTGCTCAGCATAATAGTTGCTATTTGTGTAAAGACTCTAGGTAAATAGGGAGGGTGTTGCTGGAATTCACTACAGTTCTTACAGAACAGGTAATCTCTGGGATTGGGAAACACTGCTCGTGAACTTGTATGTACGGTCTGAACCGAAAGAGTCATGGTCTGCTGGATTTTTAGGTAACATCCAAAGCAAATGTTGTCAGCAGCTTGTGCAGAACTGTAACAGAGGGCAACACACAAAAGAAAACAATGTAAAGCAGACAGCTTGGCAGTCACATGGCAATAGCCAGATTTACTCGCCAACATCACACTGTGGTAAGGGCAGATGAGACCTTTTAGCCCTCTGAGCAAGCAAGAAGCTGTACTAACACTAAAACCTGCAAGGCAGCCAAAAGCCGAATTACGGTCTTCAGCCTGCTTGTGAGTGACGGTAAATACCATCCCCCCGCTGACGAAGGCCAAGTGAAAACGGAGCTGGAAACGGGCGCAGCTGGTGACTGATGCTTGCCACTGGCGATGGTGGCTGGTGAACCCCTCAGGGAGGCCGGGAGGTCGTGAGGCGCGGGCAGTGACCCCGCTCTCACCTGCGCTGCCCGGGGCCGACTTTACCAGCGGAGCTTTCCTCAGCTCTCCGCACACACGTCTTCCTCCGTGATGAACAAGCCCAGGCAGGAGCGAGTCGAGCCTGGCGCGCCGGGCTCCCGGCCAGGGCGGCTCTGCCCTAACATGGCACTCGATGCCGCCCGGGGCGGCCTGGGGCTCGTCCCTCAGCGGAGCCGCCGGCGGCCGACCCCGCTCGCACCGTCCCGCCGAGGGCAGGGGCTCGGCCGGCCCCTGAGGGCCCGGCGCTGAGGGGGCGGGAGGCCCTGGCGGAGCGGCTCCACTACGGCGGGCTGGAAATGGCGCCTTGCCGGCCCCCTCCCCGGGACAGGCTGCCCGCCGGGCGCGGCCGCCGCAGCTGTCCCCGGCCGCTTTGGGAACAGCGGCTGCTTTCCCTCGCTATGGCTCCCGTGAGAGGGCTCCGCCCTGGGCCTCACCCTGTCCTTCCCGGGAAAAGCTGTCGCCCAGCTACCATCGGGCAGCTGCCGTCCATCCCTTGCCCGCAGGGACGGGAGGCGCTGCCGCCCCTCGCTGTGCGCGGCTCCCCGGGAAAGGGCCCCGCCGCCTCCCGCG
>VXAZ01001300.1:2109028-2179103 GCA_013399875.1 Gymnorhina tibicen | reverse complement strand
GCGCCCGGGGGGAGCCTGGGGCGGGCGGGGGGCGCGGGGGGGGCGGGGCGGCGGCGGGGGGAGCGGGCAGCTTCGCCGGCCAGGGGAGGAAGAAACCGCCAGAAAGGGGGAAAAAATAAAAAGCACGCATTTGTTTACTATGAAGCACATTTCATTTCGGCGGCCGCGGTGCCGCGCCGTCGCTGGGCCGGCCGGGGAGAGCGGTCCCGCTCCCGTCGAGCCCTGGGCCCGCTCTCTCTTTGCGGGCGTCGGGGAGCGGCACAGGGCGGGCCGAGGGGGCTCCTCGCCAGTGAGTCCAGGCTGGGCCAAGCCGGCAGAAAGTTCGCGCTCTCCACGGGATAGTTCCTTTCTGTTCTTTTCTGTAATGAGCTCTCAGCGGAGTTCGCGTGTGTTGCAGTAACGTTGTAGCAGCTCTTGGCAGCTCCCGCCCTCCCCGCGCAGTGGAAGGAAAATACACTTAGCTGTAATTCAGTGCAGATTTCGGTTTATGACGTTTTTGCCAGCATTAAACACTTTTTCACTTGAGTCAAACTGCAGTTCCACTCACTGGTGGGTTTTATCCATATGTAATGCCCCACTTACACCGGGGAGGTTGTGTGCCAGGTACTGGACAGGCAGCTCTCAGTAACGTGGGTTGTCTGCAATATTGAGTATTGAATTTGAGAGGTCAGCTCCTTGTTTGGACATTTCTAGGAAGAACAGTGCACTGCTGTCCATTCCTCAGCAGACTTTTACCCAGGGCTTGCTCTTACTCACAGTATGCTGCCATCAAGAAACCAGCCTCTCCGTTCATTTCTTGGCAGGAATACTTTGTTCACATGGTGCAGGAAGGTGTTCTTTTTTTTCCTCCCAGTAGCTGGGAATAGTATGTAAACGATCAGTAATTATTGCAGTATAGCATCTTAGAAGTATCTTCTGACTTGATACAGGGCTGTGAAGAAACTCATTGAATAGCTGTGAAATCCACACTGAATTTTGTTGGAGTTTTCTTTAGGAACTTGGGAAGTAAACAGCTATGGTTGGCTCATCATCAGAAAAACAAAAAGTAGCTCTTTCTCTTAATTTACTTTCAGACTCTATGCATACAGTGCTGGTGTGTTAACTGTATAAAATAAGCCTTCTCACCTGCCTGAGTAGATGTTTTCTCTCTCAAATAAAAATAGTCTATAATGACTCCTTCACACAGACCTGCTCTCAGATGTTGAAGGCTTTGCTGTCCATGTAATTCAGGAAAGAGCTATGAGGTTGGACTGCCAGGGCTGAGGTGCCAGGTGGCTGCAGATGTGAGCAGACAGGAGTCCACACAAATGGTAGAGGACTATTGGGCATGAGTTTCCCTGGGTGGAGAAATGGGAATTGCACTTTGCCAGGGAGTCGTGCTACATTTTTGTAAGAGTGTGTGTGACAAATGCCATCCTAAGGAATGCAGCTGGGGTATAGGTACTTGCCACAGCTGGTGAAATCAAAGCGGGAGTGGAAACAAAGGCACATGGTAAACATGGCCACCAGAAGCTGATACAGTTTATTCAGCATGAGATTTAAGGACTTCACCTTTGCTTCAAAGACACTGAAAGAAGGAACTCTTGCTGTTCTCTGAATCTCTTTGTGAACTTGTGGAGTTGAGTTAGGAAACAGACTGTTGGGATACCTGAGGGAAGATTCATCCTCTGTGCTGAATAAAGATGTATACAGATTGTATCATGCCAGCTGCATGGCTGACAGGGATGTTACCAGGTAGCTGTCTGCCCAGCCAGGAACTGCTCTGCCAATAGCCATGAGCATTAACTGGAGCTGAAATGCAGCAATACCATGAAGACTCTTAGGAGGTGATCGGTTTCTTGTTAGTATGCTCATTTGGGAAGGAAAATGGTGTGTTAATATAATTTCAAATAAAAACAACATACAGTCAGTAGACAAGACACTACTGGTGGTGTATTCTTTATTTGTGGTCTGGAAAGACTTCTATCGTAAACACACAATCAGTGTTGATTATGCTGTGGATTTGCCAGTGAGGAAAAAGAGTGAGTTTTATTTGGTTACACAGATTTAAAACCTTGTTAATAAAGGAAGTTGTTCAACAGACTGAGCAGGTCAAGACTGAAGGCTGCTGCAACATTATCTTAGACAAAGATTCTGTCTCAGTTCGTAGATGCTGGAGTTACTGTTGCTGGCCCACATCACTTAGAAGAAATGAACATCTCCATCTTACACCTACTTTCAGTTAATGCTCTTGACCCCTCTTGATTTATTAGCATCTCTTGCTTCACAGTTGCCTTGTGTCTTTCTCTTACTTCCATTATTATGGCTTTTATTTTGTTGTCTTGTTTGTCTCAAGGTTGTTTCCCATCTCAGGTTTGACATTCCTTCAGGGATTAGAAGACTGTTGTACTGATGAGTCCCATATGGTTGTTTAGAGAAGCAAGACCTTTCTCTACTTTTGCTAAGTATATTAGGTGTAGGCTGTCTCCTTTCATAATGGTGTTTCCCTGTCCATTTAAAAATGAGATCAATGGCAGCACAAGGAGACTCTTCCCTTTTCACCTCAGTGGCTTGAATATATTTTGGTTTTCCACTGGCACTTCACGTTTTATTCGTGTAGTGAGCATCATGTAAGACATGACACCCCCACATAAATCAGGACAAGAATGTGTTTAATTAAAGAGATAAGTAGGTCTCTGGGGACAAGATCTTTTCTATTGCTAGGTGGCAGATGTACTTTCCAGGTCCTCCTCCATGTTCCTGTTGGAAGAAGACCTAGCAGAATGAGGCACTGTGTTATACAGGAACTAATAAGAAAGAGATTCACTCTGAAGTGAAGCAAACACTCTATGTAAAATCCATGCGATACTTCAGCACAGCCAAATTTGAAAGTAGAAAGGAATGCACAGCTTTTATTGAAATCACATTGGTCTCAGAGGGAATGCAGGGGGAACATAAGCACAGTGCTAAGGAATTCCATTCATGGAGCTGTTCAGTGTTTGTTAGGGTTTGTTTGTTTTTTGGATGCTCAAAGCAAACCATGATCTTTGCAGTGGAGCTTCAGTTTTTGCTGTTTTTTTTGTCGAAAACTTTACTGTTTTAGAGAGTAGATAATTTTGTAAAATATATCTCCAAATTTCAGGTGATGCTTATGACTTCATTAGGAAGATAAGCATGATAATTATTAGAAAATATATCTTCCTGGGTGGGACTCAAGAGAAAGCCTGATGACCTGAATTCATCCATCAAAGGAACTATTATTTCTCCACTGAATGGGGAAAATGTAATTACACCTTTTTATTTTGCCGATGAAGTTTCATGGGCAGGCTTAATGATGGTATGTGCATGCCAGGTGAAGCCTCATAATTTGGGTGTGACCTTAAAATACAACCCTCTGGCTGTGTGGAGATCTTCACAGGAGTCTGTAGGTGGAGCAGAAAGTGGACTGACTCAAGTACCCCTTAGAGATGGCTATAGGATATATATTTATGGTTTGCTTCACTGATTCTGAAACACTGTGCTATGTTTGGAATTGCATGGGCCGCAAACAGCCAAGGTGGGCAGTATGAACACTCCCTTGGGTGTTTAATGCAGCTGTTTAGTGTTCTGAAATAGATCAAAATTCTGGCCTTCTTCCAGACAGAAAGAGACCTTCCAAAGGCCCTGGATGTCTTTGCTGAGGTGCATGTGCTGCCAGGTGGGCAGTGCACACTCACCTGCTCTCCAGGGCTTGCAGTGCTTAATCCACAGAAGCAACAAACCTGCTGCTTAATTCAAAGGCAGAAACAAAACCAAGTCCAGAGATGGCAGAACAGTCTGTGAAGAACTGAAGGGCTCTGGTTGAGCCTGCCTATCTGTCAGGGTGCTTGGTGTGCCCTTACCTGGCACTGTGGCTGTGCAGTGACCCAGGCACTGTCCAGCCTGGTCAAGGTGCAGCTGTGGGGTAGAGCAAAGTGACCCAGGGGCTGAGGGGACTGGGCTGTTCCCATAGAGCAGCCAGTGTAGAAGAGCTGTGCACTGAGTATGCTCAAACAAGGGATAGAAATCCTTCTACCTGGACTTGTAGAGTCCACATGGCAACTTTAATTGCACCGATTACCAATTACAGTGTAAAAATTGCAGTTGGGAGGTAGGCTGAGTATTAAATGTAATCCTGTGCTACAATGTTGCTCTCAAAGTAGTAGTAGTAGTTGTGGAGAGTTTGAGCTTTTTATGTTAAAACCAACTGTTGTACCACCAATAGAAATGTGTTTTCACACTCTTGATAGATGATGTGTAAACTCTGAAATAACTAAAACCAAAATTTCTCAACACAGAGCTAGTCAAAGCCAAATCAAAACAAGCAGTTTGAAAATTTTACAACAGTGAATGCAACACATTTAATTGCTAGCAATTTCCACAGAGCATCTGCCAAAGTTAAAACAATATCAGCTTTTATTTCTATGGAATTAAACACATTGCTTTCAATCTGGTAAGACAGACCTTTTCTGCCTTTGTTTGTTGGTTAATTAGGTGGAACATCATAAATCACTCGAGCTGTTCTGTTGTATCTGGAATAATCTCTGGATAAGCAGCAGTCTGTAGTCAGTAGAGCCCAGGGTCTTAGATTTGCTCAGAACTATTTTAATGTGTAGTCAGTGCTGCAGGTGTGCTTTTTTTTTTCTTTTCATTGACTCAGACTGAGGACACATTTTGTCTGTCAACCTGATATAAAGGTCTGGTATTTTACTTGGTCTGTCACTCCCTGCCCTGCCAAGGTATTGAACAGGGACAGCCTCGACACTGAAACATGGCCACATAGTGATTGAGCAGGGGTGAGGCCAGGCCACACCTCAGTTCAGCTGTTTGTTTCAGGAGCAGGTTCCCAGGAGGGTTCTCGTAGCTTGAATAGCTTATCGGAACAGCCCCGTGCTTCCCCGAGTCAGAGGCAGGGCTGTCCCAGCAGGCTGCAAAGGGCTCTGTGGTTCCTGACCACTGCCCTGGAGGGCTGGCAGGCAGTGGTGCCTTTAGGTCACCCTCAGACAAGGGGCACAGGCCGTGCTCACTGTTGGAAGCTTTGCCACCCACCTGAGAAACAAATGGTCCCTCCAAGCTGGCTGTGTGTCGTCATGATCACCATGGTATTACTGTGCTGCCCAACAGCCAGCACTGCTCCCAGCACTGCCTGCAGCCCTTGGAGCACGGCAGAGAATTCAGCAGTGCCAAGGGCACGGGTATCATGCAAAAGCCTGTTGAGAAATACACAGAGACCTCAACGCCGTTGTTGAGAGGCTTCACAGGAGAGCAGAGCTGCAGGGTCCTCTCGGGACACTGGGTCTGTCGCCCTGCTAGCACAGTCCCTGCATCACAGAAATCCTTTCTTGTAGAGCTGGCTCTCTTTTTCCTGTGCTGTGGTGATTGTACGGCTGTTCCAGAATGTGACAGCTCTAAGAGTTGTAATTTACATCCTAAATGTTCTCACACCTGATTTATAGCCATTTATTTTCATCTCTACGTTAAACAGTTCTTTTTCCTTCCATGTGTTTGCCTTGACCTGCAAGCATATCCCCATTCTGTCTTGATCTTTGAAAATGAACAAGTCAGAACGAGAAGTTCTTGTCTTGTTCAGATTAGGAAAACAAGCTTTAAGTACTTTTAGACCAGCTTGATTGTTATGAAGGTTTTAATGTACACCACAACTTTGTTTGTATTGAAGTGGTATCTGGTGCGCAACAAGCAAACTGGCTGAACAGAGAGCATGTACTGAACACCTGAAATGATGTGTGCTTCCTTTCATTTTCTAAGAATACAGTTAAGCTCTACCCATACATGCTTCAAGTTACAATCATTTAATAACGTGTTTTGCACTTGCCTTTGTGAAAGCTGACAGAATACATTTATATTTTGTAAGAAACCAGAAACTGCAGTATACAAGCAGTTACTTCTCTCAAATTACTGCTGGGTTTTCTCAAACAATATGTGCCCTTTGAGAACTGATCTCTTGATCCATGGGGTGTCTTTGATTGAGGACTGTTTGTTTATTAGCATTTGCCAAAGGCATGTGATGCTCAGCGTAAACTGAAGGTGGAAGAGCAGATGACTATGATGGGAATTAGAGATTAATTGCAACCCTTTTGGGTGTTATTTAGTAATTTGGCAGCCTACCTTACACCACTGTGGGTTGTGTGGGATTAGATGCAGATATAGAACATCTTAAATATGAGGTTATTATTACCTAGTATAAAAGTACAGTTACGAGAAAAAGTGCTTTAGGGAAACTGAAGAATGTCTAAAGGATTTACTTTTGAGGAAGGTGTGGTTTGTGCTGCTGGAGGAGGAGAAACATTCTCTTTCTGCTGACCACACAAAACCCTCTAAAAAGCAGTTTTGAGAAGATGAAGTTTTAAAGACTTTCATTCAAGTATGTCTGTCTGTCAGGCAGCTGACTTCTGTACCTGCTAAACTGTCTTCTCAGCATATAGTGGCTGGTAATCTCTCTTCTAGGTTTTGCTGGAGCATTTGAATACGTCTATCTTGAAGTTTTTTAGCTTCAGGCTATATTTTAGGATTTTCAGGTAAGATGTCACAAGGCTCATTTTCCCTGTAAATGACACTTCCCCACCCCACAGCAGGGCATTGTGTTCTTGTTTTCCCATAGGTCCTGCTGGTTTCCTTCTGCTGAGTCTGCCCACAGAGGCTTCATGGCAGAGTGACTTTCCTCTGCAGTGCACACAGCAGGGCCATAGTGAAAGGACTGGTAGGGCAAGTCTAAACCCAGCCCAAACTTGTTTGCAAATAAATGACTGACAGAGTTACTGAAGTGGCAGCAGTGCTGGCATCCCTAGGTCAAAACTTTATTAAAAGCATTCCTAAGAAATTAGAAACATCAGCTTCTTTGGGTCTCCATAGTCAAAGCTAGCATGTTGCATTTTTGCTGCAATTTGTTTCTTGGTTTTGTTTGGGAACATATGGAACAGCAGGGTTAGAATTTCCTAGACTTTGGAGTTCTGGCTTGGTAGCATAGATCTAATGAGGACAGGGTGAGAAGATTTATGTTCATGAAGTTGCTTGAGAAAGAGCTGAAAGGGTGCTTGCGCATCCCCTCACCCACAGGTGATAGGGAGGCCAAGAACATGAGCTTGTTCACTCTGAGTTTGCTGTTGCTCAGGCAGTCCCACCAGTACCAACAGGATGGACAGACATCCAAACACTGTAAAAACAGCAGGTTTTATTAAGCTATAGGTGCACATTTGTATTGGTTGTGGGGCACACAAAGAGCAGACCTCAGGGCTTTGGTTGCAAGGCATGATTTTCTGGAATAAAATAGATAAAAACTAGGTCATACCATGTCTTGAAAGTTTGTCTCTGAGCCCCTGTATTTCACTATGAAAACACAAGTTGACTGCTGTAATTGTGCTGGAGGTTGCTGGGTCTTAACATAGCCTGCTGCAAGGGCACCAATAAATCTAGATCTGATAGGATGACCCTACTTTCATTTTCTGCCATTGTGTTAAAAAAGCCATAAATATTCTAATTCAAATGGAGCTCTAGGAAAGAGTATGGATTAATTTTTTGCTGTATTGATTTTTTTTTTTGCCTTCATACAGTGGTTGAGTGCAGGGAACATTGATTCATTTCCTTCTGATTTCCTTGCTTTGTGAGGAAGGACTTTGAAAAGCAGGTGGAAGTGTAAGTGACAATCTCTCTTCCTTCCACATAAAATAGGTAGCACAAAGAGCTGTGGGCTTGAGTGTGTTCTCAGTTAAGCAAACAGAAAGACCTGATGGTCTCTGTGCCATCGAGGGGCTCACAGGACACTTAGCCCTCTTGATTCCAAAGCCAGCATCAAGCAGGGACCGGAAATTTTATGTCATATAGAACACACATTGTTCTTCATGCTTAGCTTCATACCAGGAAGAAATTGGGTGGGAGCCATCTGCTGTGTAGATTGTTAACTCGTACTTTGCATTCCCCTCCTGGGTCCCCATTCAGTACTGTAGAGGTGTAGTCAGAGCCATCCAGCACTTCTTGGAGGTCTCTAACTGGCTACAGAGACTGGCTGAAGGAGGAGATTCAGTTTCTGTATTGACTGTTAGCTGGGTAACACCTGAGCATGAAAGCAGGTCACAATTTGAATGTACACTTGAACATGAAGAGTGTTGGTGTTCCCAACTGTTAAATTAACTCAGACAGAAGAAATAAAGAAACTGGAATAAGTTGTTTCAACCAGTGTAATTATTCTTTTGGTATTACACTTCCTGATTTTCTCGTCCTTTATGTTGTTTGATATTTAGGCATTAGAGGATTGTCGAAATCCTCAAAGCTCTTGCTGGCTTGGGAGAAAGTCAGCTGTCTTCAGACTTCACTTTTGGTTCCAGTTCTGAGAATCACACAAGAAAAACAGAACCCTTCATACTTGATGTAAGAAAAAAAAAATAGAAGAAAGTTAACAGTATCACTGTTCTTCATAAACCAGGGAATTTTATGCAAGTTTAGAGACAATGGTACAGGCAAAATGTGAGTCAACTTCTGAGTTCTTTGTCATGAGACACCATGAGACGTGGTACAAGAACTCTGAGCAAAACATGTAAATCCAAACAACTTATGATGCATCACAAGAAGTAATAGTAGCACTAGAAGAAGTCTGGTGACACTTCTCATGCTACAAGTATACAAACTTTTTCTTCTAAATTCACATACTCAGACTTAAATATTGCACTGAGGGGCAGAAGAATTGGTAATTAAGAAGGTTTGCTTTGATTCAGTTTTACACCAGTGACCTCAAGAAAGTTCAGCTGAACTGAATGCTTATTGATGGCCTAAAGACCTGCTGTTTTAGTTGCAGTGAAACATCTCAGTGCAGAGAGCTGCAGGAACGGTAACTTGTTTAACAGGATCCTCTACCCCTTGTTTTGGGTGTGTCTTTTCAGCACATTAAACATGGGTGTTGAGCAGTCTGCACACCCCCAGCCTCTGTCTGTGCAGAGCAGGAGCTGCTCTGCACAGATTTCACCGTGTTTCTAAGAGTATGAACCAGGATTGTCTGTGTGGAAGTTTTCTCATACATGGGCTCAGACGAAGATGATTAAAAAATCCTGACTTGATCTCAGGAAGTGAGGGCAGCAGCCAGTGTTGTAAGCTGCAGCCTTTCCAATGCAAATGAGCTCAGGATAAACATACTGCACTATGTATGTGTTTCGCTGGTGGCAAAAACGAAGTATGCACAAACATGAGAAACAGCCTGGCAGCAGAGCTGAACTCTATGGGAGGAAAGGAAAATGTATGTTGTGGAGATGACATCTGGGTTGGAAAGTAGTGATAAAACTTCTGTTAAGAACTGTCAAAGACTATTTTCATTTTTGCTTGCTTGCTGTACTAAGCAGCAGAAAAAACTTAAATAGTCATGTTTCTTTGTACTGATGGACATGAAAGATGAATTTTATCCTATAGGTAAACTGAGGCTTTTCTGCAGGGGATGTATTTGTGTGTGTGATTTGACATAGGGAGACAATCCAGTGTTGAAATGTGTGTGCTTGCTACAGTACAGAAATAGATAGATTTCTAGCCTAGATACCTTATCTGGCCTAGATACCTTATTTTACTGTGCAGTTCTGTGATGGTTGTAGTGTCTTATCCTGTATAAAGGTACTTGTCTCTGCATGTCCAGGAGATTATAGCAGAGGCCTTTCTTAGCCACTTCTTCTAAAGCTCATCAGGCTCTGCCATGGCAAGTGTGCGCTACTGCTTCCAAAAGTCTGCATTACTGAAGAGATTCGAGAGAAGTGTGACTGCTGCATTTATCCTCCTGGTGTAACACGGAGCAGCACTGGAGTATTACCCAGAAACAATTCTTCTGCACTAATTGAAAAAAATATGTGTTGTTACTGTAACTGGCCTTCTGTTTTCAATGTGTTCTGTTCAAATATCCTGCAACTTAACAGCATCTGTGGGAAACCTTATTACCACAGCAAATCTGGATGTGTTCAGTGGGATTCCTGTAACTTACTCTTTCTGGATCCAGTAGCAGTCTGTACTTGTAGCTCCACAGTACCTGTACACTTCTGCCTTACACCATACCTTGTGAAGTGATATTAAATGCTGAGGCTTGCAATTGAAGGAATTCATGTTGACATTCATGTCATCCTTACTATAAACCCCAAATCTGTTTTTAATGGCACATGTGATGAGCTAAGTCAAATATTATGTTCTCTTTTGTCAGAGCTTTGCTGGAGATTAGGACAGGGAGGTTCCTGAAATAGCTACAGATTGACAGGAGAGCTGAGCTGGAAGGGGCCTCTGGAGGTCTCTAGTGCAGACTCTGGCTCCAAGCAGGGGGTTAGATCAGGACGTTCTGGGCCTTGCTTCAGTCAGGAAGATGTCCAAGAATGGAGATCCCACAGCCTCATGGGCCCTGTTCCAGTACTTAATCATGCTCACTGAATATAATTAATACTTTTTTCACAATTGGAATATTCTTTGTTGCAACTTGTAACTGTTGCCTGTAGTCTTTTCATCACATACTTCTGAGAAGAGTGGCTCCATCATTGTAACTGTACTATGTCCAAAAAGCTTTTCTCATATATGTGTGTGTGTAAAAACTATTAAAAGAATTCAAGCAACTTTGGGGAATGATGAACAATATCTGCTGCATTCATTGATGCCTAAAGGCAGTGTACTTAAAAATCATGAACACCTTGACCTGAGAGCACAGTGTGTTTCAACTGCAAGTGAGAGAAGGTGAAAAATTGCTCTGCCCAGGAAAACAGTTCATGGTAAATAAGGAGTACAGCCAGTGTGCAGAATAGCATGTTACCAAAGTGTTTGATTTGTGATACATTAGTAGAGTAAGAGTTCTGAACATTAGTGCAAATAGTGCTCTGTAACTGTGTCCTTCCCTTGCTCATAGGGAGAGGAAAGGAGCTGCCTGCTGCAAGCAGAGGTTCCCAGGCAGGCTGTCCTCAGAGGATTGGGGAAGGAAGAGCTTCTTGCTGAGGGAATGGAAGAATCTTGAGTCTCCACAGTAAGCTTCTGAATTCCAGCATTGTGTGGAGTGGACAAGGACTAGTAGTTCTCTCTGAGAGATGAAATCCAGAATTTCTGCCTAGAGAGGGGTGCAGATACTGTAGTAGCATCTGTGACGTTGCTGACCCCATCTTGGAAGAGAGGAGCTGCTCTTTGCTTCCTGCCCACAAATCACAGAGAGTTTCTCTGGAAAACCCTCTTCCCTTCATTATTCCTGGTGCAGGCTGGGATGAACCACAGAAACTCCTTGGTCTCCATGGGAAGGGAAAGTTTGTAGGAGTGATTGAGGTCTGTGCACTTCTGGGATCCTGCTCAGGCATGATGGATTGGATAACCAGTTCTTGTTGTCTTTTCCTGGTATTAATTACTTGGAAATGGTCTGTCTCCTTGCGTTTCCCCAGTGTATTTCATTCCTGTATCCATGTGTCATTGTTGTAGCACTGTGTGCACAGAAGTTGTAGCAGCTTGTAAAGGGAGCAGTTGCCAGCAAGTCAGGAGGAGGTATCTGAAGATGGTTGTTAGGAGGGGTCTTTGTAAAGAAACATCAGACCTTTCTTCTTGTCCTTTTTTTTTTTTCTCTTTTGAAAGACAAAACAAAAATCTCTTTCATTTAATCTTGGCTTTAGTTGGGTAAGACAAAAAATGTCTTTTCATCACCAGCTATACAAGTTTATCTATCCTGTCTGAAACACTTCTCTTTATGGCTGAAAAAAATAAAACTAAAACATTTACTTGACTGAAGATAAAGTGGATTCTTCTGTGCTGGCAAGTCTTGCTTTTTCAAGATTGGTTTTAATTAGGTTGCATTTTTTGGTCTCACTTTATGATACTTCATGTAATAAGATGAAATTGTATTGTTATTCTTAAAATAATACTGAGTACAATTTGGTTCTCTCTCCTTATATGGCAGATGATTGTTACATTATTGAATGCTTAGATACCATCTGTGCAAGAAATGAAAAAGAAAAAACCAGCCATAAGACGAGAGGGTGCTGTGCAAAAACTGGTACATATCACAATGAAAATATGTGATGTGGCATTATACAAACCCACAAAATATCTTCTTTTCCTTTTTCCCTCCTTTCATTCAAGCAAGGCTCGATAGAGAGCCATGAATGACATTTCTAGAAGCAGCACTGGATTCAGAGGACCTTGAGTCATAGAGTAGAATCAGCTCATTGGAGGAAATTGCCAATTTCTGTTCTTCATTGTGGCTGAGAAGGCAAAGTTTAACAGAGAGGAAACAGGAAGGAATACACACTTGAGTAGCTGCTTTTCCTATTTTAGGGTTTGACTTGGCTTTCCCACTCAGCCATTCCAATTAGATACGGATATAAGGCTATCCACTTATTTTTCACAAAAGCACTTTAATGCTGTTTGCCTTTGAGCTTGTTATAACTCTGTACTGCAGTGGAGATGGAGAGGATTAGTCTGGAACTCCTGGTCTCTATTCACTGAATTATTATGCTGTCAGTTATCTTTTTGTTAAAGTTTTGCAGCGTAGTTATTATTTGCCCTGATGAGAGTGCCAGTGGAGCTGCTTTAAAAATGCTGTCAGAGTAGTCCTTTTATTTGGTTAAATTATTCATGTGGTTCATGATACCAGTAAATGGCAGTAGGAGAGAGGGGGTTAGACATGAAAAAAATCATGAAGTCTTAAAAAAAATTTCATAGCTGCCCTTTCTTCTGGATATTTACTGTGGTATGTGAGTGGCATCATTTGACATCATAGAATGTACCCAAAGCAAAGGAAAGGGAGAAATGTGCATTAATGTACTGATGAGTGATAACATGCAGATGATGTACAGAATGTGAGCCTTAACTGCAAAGATCTGCAAGGCTGCAGATTCCTTATAGTACATATTAATTGGCAAGAATTTCTGTCCAAGAAGAAATAGATATGTCAAGCAGTTGCATTTTTCTGTGTATTAGTAGCAGTAGTTTTCCCTAACCTATTTGTTATGTGCCCACAGATTTCCTGGGGATACCAGTTAAATACAGTTTCTGATTCTCTTGTATGCAAGAATGTATTTTTTTTCACATGAGATATGACATTTTAATAAGTGGGTTAAATAAGGTATGAATAGGTAGCCTACAGAGAGTACTGAGTGAGTGAATATAAAATAACTAACTGGATTATTATGTGACTAACAGGTTTGTTCAGCCCTACCAGTGGGAGCAATGTATTGAAGAAAATGGTAGTCCTTAGTCATTATTCAATGGATAAAACTTAAAACTGTATGACCAAAGAGGTGAGACCTAAGGTACAACATAGGTTTTACTAAATGTAGGAGGTAGTTCTTGATGCACCTGATTTGGTTCTACAAGCATCCTTTTGAAAGCTGCTTCTTCCTTCTTTGGAAGGGTGGTTGAAACAAGACCTTACTACAGTCAGTGGAAATTCTAGCATCACTGCACACGAGGCTGTAATTTGGAAAGCACTTCTCTTAAAGCCAACATGAGGGAGTTTTCCATCCTTGCTGGAGAAGCACACAGAATGAAACTTCTTTATGTGTTTATTCACTGCAGCCATCATGCTGGAAGGCTGCAAAATGCACCTCTTGGCTTCATTTCAAGTTGTGATTCATTTTAACACCCGTGATGCCAGTTAAGTACCTCTGGAGATGGAACATGTCCTGTGCACTCAAACTGCATCTGATGTTCCTGTCTCTAACAGCACCATAACTGCAGGTTGATCCACTGGCAGCTTTTAAAGATTGTTCATATACTTTCTTATATTCAACAGATTTATCTCAGCCTAAGGCTTCCCCAGAGCAAGGATGTTGATTCTCCTGGCCTTCATTATTGTGTTTCACATAACCTCAGCAGCGCTGCTGTTCATCTCAACTATTGACAATGTAAGTGTCATTTCTTCTTGTTTTCCCTCAAACACACAAGGATTTCTTTACTTCATAAAAATTGAGTTTTTCTTCTGTAGTCTTCAACTTGCTTTCTGAGAGGACCTAAAAGTTTGTTAGGCACACTGGTGTCCTTAGACCTTTCTGTAACAAAAATGCCTTGGATATGCATGTTGCTGGTGGATAAGGCTATCCATGCACGTGCCATACATTTGTATGGCATCAAGTTGTAAGCTCAAGGCATGCAGCAGATCCTTTCCCCTGGGAGAGACTTGGCCAGGGAGAGTATTTACAGGGTGGAGCGCTGGGACATGGGTCAGCTGGATATGAGGGAGAGAGGGGGGAAAAATCCACTGTCCTTTTGTGTCAAGTACATGAAGACAAATGGCTGATGATTAATGTGATAATTTCAGTCAAGGTGTGCTTTGCCTCACAAGTGTTTGTCCCAGATGCCCCGTTAAATCATGAGAGACACCATGAATGTATCTGTGTCCATTAAGTTGAAGCAGTTTCAGCACAAAGTTTTAGAATATTTTATGTTGCATTATTTTCAAATTTCCATTTTATTTCTGTGATCAGAAAGATTTTACCCTCCAATATTTATATCTAGCTTTTAACGGAATTTTCCATTTTCCAGAGCAGCCCACTATCCTGATCAGTAGTCTGTGCACTGGAATCTGTCTATTAGATCTGATGTATGTACAGGCTTTTGATATTAAAAAATTTGCTGCTGAAAATACTGTTTAGTGAAGACTATGCTCCAAGTGAAACGATGTGTTAGCCACAACTTTTTATTGCAAAATTGTACAAACTCAGATGTTACATTTTAGTCAGCTGGTTGATTGTTCCATGGAAGTTGGTCATTATTTGAGCACTAGAGCAGGTTGTCTTGCGCTGCTCCTTTGATTATTTAGAAAGCAAAGACAAGTGGGCAAAGCAACTTACTCTTACTTCAAATCTGCTACACACAAACCAAATTATTACAGAAGTAAAACCCTATGCACTCTGCTTTGTGTCACTAGCTACTTCTGAACAATTAAAAACTTTAACCATGCAACCATCTTCTATTAGATTTTATAGTATGTATCTATATATTATATTGAGTTCAGAGATGAAAAATAATATATTGAACTTGGACTGTAAAATCCAAATGAATGGCATCCTGAGAAAGTAATTATTTCTCTTAAAACACAGTGTTCCTTTCATCCATATGCCTACTACCACAATATATTACAGTTTTTACTGCAGTATTGTTTGCAAAGCTGCACAGTAAGCTCTGAGGCTTCTGGAATGTCTATTTAAGCAGCAGATCCTACCAGGAATCATACTTGAAAGTCATATTTTGTGCAGCTCTAGTCAAAACAAAGGCCTGGGCAGCTATTGGAATGGGAATGGGTTTCCTGAGGAAATGCCACTTGTGGAGTGCTTGTCATTTTCCAGGCTACTGTAAAAATCTGTTTGGACACTGCAGTACCATCTTGCCTTGAATGTTAAAACCTCAAAACAGAAATACCACAGGAGGATCTTAATTTGTCACCAGCCATTACCAGACAGGTGCCAGAGTGTACCTGAGCACAGTTGCATTGCATTGAGGTTAATCACGTCGGTGGCAGGAACCCAGACAGGTAAAAAGGATTCTGTTTCACAGGTGATGCTGTTGCCTGCAAATTAGCAAATGCTGTACCTTCAGAGAGGTGTGCATCCTAAACAGGGTCTGGGTGAACAAAGCACACTTTGTCTAGGTGTCTCAAGGAGTGAGCAATCACTCACTACCCAAAATTTCTGCCTGAACAGTGGAAATCCCTTGTGCTTTGGGGTATTTAAGATTCCCTTACCTACTTCACAGAGGTCTAAAATGAGAATGACTTGTGGGTAATTACATAACCTTTATTCCAAAATGCCATGAGATCTCACATTTTATTTGAGTGGTTAAGTATTCAAAAATGAACAGTAAATTGTTCCAGCTGATTTATCTGGTCAGTAGACACTTGGACAACAAAGGAGTTTTGTGGGTTTTGTTTGGTTTTTCTCCCTGTAAGAGTCCTTTACTTTTATTTTGCAGGCCTGGTGGGTGGGAGATAACTTTTCTACAGATGTGTGGAGAATGTGTGCCACGAATACGAGCACCTGTATGGCTATCACTGATGAGTTCAATGGTAAGTGTCTCTCCATGCCTGTGTCTATGTTCCTTCAGCAGATCTGGTGAAATTGCTAAGAAATTTGCAGGGGCAGTTACATAATTCTTTGAAAATCTGCATGTTCTAACTAGGCAGGTCTTCTAAAAACTTAAATACTGGCTTTTCATTTTGGAAAGGCAATTGTTCTAACAGTTTCTGTGAGAGGAAAGCAGAAGGGGAACTGTCATGTGCATTAAGAGACCAGCGCAAGAGAGTAAACGCAAACAACTAACAATGACTGCTAACGAGTTCTTAAAAATCAGATAGGTAAAAACAGTTAAGTCATCTGAACTGAGAGAATTTGCCTCAGAATTGAACTAAAGAACCTAAGAATACTGACTGTGTACAAGAACGAGGGAAAAAGTGGAAGAAAATACAAGCTGGAATTTTTACAAAGAGGTCATAATATACAGCCTAGTGTAATATCCTGCTTTACAAAAATTGGAAATACTCTCAAATGTTCTATTTATTTCTTGACTTTCAATCTGTGTGTACATTAAAGAGGTAAATAATTTGAAGAACCGTGTACCCAGGAACTAAGTTTGTTTTCCAAGCATCAGGTTGGTTTAGGGCCTGTAATGTGCAGTGAGCTGATCCACTCCACACAGGGTATCTCAGCTAACACGGATTTAAGGCTTTGCATTTGTTCTCTGTATTATTGTGTGTCCATTGCAGTCAGGTACCCACCCTGGGGAGATGAGGGATGGCTGAAGTATGTCTGCTGCTCCCAGGGCTCCTGTCTGCAGTGTTGCTGTGCTGGAGGAGAGGGGCCATGGGAGCTCAGCCGTGTGGCACAGCTTGGCTACAAGCAGGACTGCAAAGTTACACAGAGCAGCTGCACGGGGTTAAAAATGTATTGGGTGCTTCAGCTCCCAGTTACAGGGAAGTGATTGACAGGATGAGAAACCTGAATGAGAGGAACCTTTTGTGCCAAGGGTGGATATCCTGTCTGGTTACATCTTCCTGGACAGAGCTGCCTCTAGGTCTGGTGGGAAGCTGAGGCCTGCATTTGGAAGCTGTTTGGGATAGCTGGCAGTTTCACTGTGCTTCTAGCACATCGATGGCAGCAAAGGATGTGCTGTGGCAGAAGTAGTCTCTTCAGTATTCTCATTCAGTTTGATGAGAAGCTTTTAGAAGTCTTTAAACCATTGGCTGTATTAATACCAAGGAGGCAGAGGAGGACCAGCCTCTGCAATGCACACACAACTGTTCATCTGCATCTGCTGAACTCCTGCTTACGGAACACAGCTCTGCCCCTTTCCTCCTTGCAGGAATAGGCAGAAACTATTTTTAATCAAGGCTGCTTTGTTTTTGCAGAATATCAGTCAATTCAGGCTGTTCAGGCTGCCATGATCCTGTCTACAATTCTCTGTTGTGTGGCATTTCTGGTTTTCATTCTTCAACTCTTCCGTCTAAAGCAAGGAGAAAGATTTGTGTTAACCTCTATCATCCAGCTCCTGTCATGTGAGTGATTTTTCAACGCTTTTAACTTTAATATTTTTGTTAAAGTAGGAAAGGGGGAAAAGGTTTCAAAAAGAATGAGCTGCATGAGAACTCTGTGGTGCTCTTGAGGCCATAGCTTATCCTTCATATTTGTTTAAACAGTGAACTGTTCCATTCTGTAATATTTAGGCAGTTAAAACATGGGTGTCATCACTGCTCAGAATTAAGTAATTTAAACTCTGAAGGGAAAGAATTTGAGATTCTGAACTTCTTGAACACATTAAATAACTGTAATTGTTACAGGCAAGTACTCACTTTGGTTTTTGTCAGATTTTAAAACTACCCAGATGTTCAGAATCATTTTGTGTTCACTGCAAATGACATAGACACACAACAGCACTTCAAATTTAAAGCATGCCAAAGAAACTGAAAATATGTCTTGAAATGCTTCCAGGTTAGTTTGAAGATGGAAGACGAGTGTCTGCAAAGAAAGGACATTGGTGGAAGCAGCTGACAGAAGAGCGACAGTGAATAGTTGTGTGTACTGATAATATTTTAAGGTGCTAACCTTTATTATTTTCTTCCTCCTGCAGGTCTGTGTGTTATGATTGCAGCTTCCATTTACACAGACAGGCATGAAGAACTGCACCAGAGCCGTGGATATAGAATGGAAGTTTCCAAAGGCCAATATGGCTATTCCTTCGTCTTAGCCTGGATTGCGTTTGCCTTTACCCTGATCAGTGGAGTGATGTACTTAGTATTAAGGAAGCGTAAATAAATCTCAGCACCTAGTTATTTCTGTCACTGCAGTACAAAACCAAATTCCAGTAACCATTTTGTATATAATCATTTACATGGTTTTGTAGTAAAGGTATTGTTTCTCTAAAAATGTACTGTGTTCTTGATATGAAACAGAATTAAAAAAAAAAAAGGCAGGTGAAATGAAATGCCTGGCATCTCCAGGTCAGGGGTCGGAGCAAGATAGAGCCAAGTTATTTCTTTTACATATTTCATCATCATAAATAGTTTTCCTTTACTAGACATTAACAGTTTGTTCCTGGCCTCTAGTAGATTACAAATAAAGCCCATACAAATTAATTTGTAAGCAATATACTAAGTATATTCCTGGACCAGATCTATCCCTTTGAAATATGTTAAATATAAGGGTGTGTAAAAAAACGAGGCCCAGATCCCAATGAAAAAGCAAACAATTATAAAGCCCAAAGCTGCACTCAGAGTGTCTGTCCTGGCGCAGGACCAGTGTTCTGCTCTTTATAATGTGCAGTAAGTGTCATCAAGTTTTTATTAAAACCACTTGCTTTGCAAAAGTAAACAAGTCCTTTTTGTACTCCAGCAAATGCTTCTCTTGATTGTCTTTCACATTTAATTTAAGCACACAGAGCCTTTGGTGGGAGCACTTATCAGCCAATTCCCTGTTCAGCTTGGGCCCGGTGCAGCTGGGGCAGTGAGGAACTCCCAACTCCAGTCCTGAATCCCTTCAGCTTAGCCTTGGGCAGCCTTTCTGGGAGGGAGAAAAGGGAAAAAAAAGCATTCCTCTGCCTACGTCTGCAGATTTCTAAGCAGACTAGTGATCAAGCAATGCCAAATTTAGCTTTTTACAGCCAAACTCAACATGTTTATTACACCGGGCTTTTATCATGTAGTGATTTCATGGTTACTGTGTCCTGTACAAAAGCATTCCCTGAGTCTGCCCATTAGAAAATCGGCCTTTAAAGAATTAATTTTAAATTCCTTTGTGGATTTTACTGGAACTAAACACTGCTACTAAACAAATCAGAATGCAATTACTATGCTTATGAATTCCAGGATAGGTTTTCAGGATAAAATGACTTGGTGGCTTTTATTTTTCAGTAGTTTTGAGAGCTAAATTTTTGCTGTAATACCAGGCTTAACTGCTCAGCAGTTAGTAATACTCAGTAATACTGGCTTTGGCTGATGGTGATTGTGGTGTTTGGAGATCAGTGTGGAGAATGAATGAAGTGGCCTGGTTAGTCACAGCTCTGGTGCTTAAGTACAGATTTGACTTCTGAAAAGTTCTAACCATTTATTTATTTATTTCAGTATATTCACTACAGCTGGCCCAATACACAGGCAGTAAAAAAGTAAATAGGTTTTAAATGAGGTATTACACTTAAAGCAGAGCAAGTTCAGTATCGTAAGGTAGTGTAGCTCTACTGAAGTAATACTACATCAGTTGATGTCTAATGTAGTCAGATAATGAAATTTTATCTGATTTCTTAGATTTATCCTTGATTTATCACAAAGTAGAAGTTCAGGTGCATGGCTTTTTAGGAACTGTCTCCAACATGAGTGACAGGTCATATAGTTCCATCTTCATTCCTTCAGCATCCTGAAATGCTTTGGCATGTGCTGCTTGTCTTTTGGGAGCAAAATAAAGCCCAGTAAGAGTGTTTAAAAATTAGGATGAGCAAGCAGGACATCACAGTAAAAGAAATAATAATAGTACTAGTAAAAAACCCAAATCAGTTTGAAGAAAAGGCATTCTCCCCAGTCTAGCATGATGCTAGTATTTTGTCAGGTTTTTTTCCTCTTCGTGGGGGTGCTCTGAATTTCAAGAATTATTACCCTACTTTTTAAAAAAGTGTTTCTGTAGTTTGCTGAATTCATTTCAGGTTCAAAACCTGAGTTTTTGCTAGCAAGCAGAATCTGTCTTAAATAAATAAATAAATGTTTTGAGGATGAAAGTACATAGAGTGTTAGCTAGGCATTTTGTTACATTTGTTAAACCATGAAACAATAAGGGAAGTTCTTAAGCAAATATGGATTAAAGCTCTAATATCTCGAGGACACTCCTGAAAAATTCCAAGTTAAGCATTTATGCCACTGACTTGCAGAGATGCTTCAGTTTCTTGCCTTGATAATGCTCAGGTCATTTATAGAGCAAATACTTAAAATAAAGATGTAGATACACATGAACACATAGTTTAATTCCACAGTAAAAGCTCTGTCCCTTTAATAAAGTGAAAAGCACACACACAAAACACCTCCTCTTGTGTACAAACACCAGCACGTGCATGATGCCACACAGAACAGATGGGAATGTTCTGCACAGCAAGTGAACAAATACCAAACCAGTCTGAACTAGAGTATGAGCAGGGCAAACATATTTTAGGGTTTTTTTTCTACCTTATATGCCTTTAAAATATACAATTTTCTATGCTCTATATATTCTGAGAATGTACATGAAAATAAAAGTTAAAACAAATTCTTGTACTGTACTAGCAAACTCAATACATTTAGCAATCTGACCTTGTCTTTAAGCTTGGGATATATTTACACAATGTTGGATGAGAAATAGTTGAGTATTTGTGTGAACAGGTAAAATTAAATTCTTCCTGCCTGTACTAGAACCACAAGCTGATTATTTTTTGTCCTTTGTTGAAGACCTTTCAGGGTAACCAGAGAAAATATTAGTGTATTGAATTTTTAAATGTATGGTGTCAAAAGAAGGTCTTGAGTAATGCAAGATCCACTGATACTCTGAGGAGTTATTACTTATAAAGGTTTTGTTATTTTCCATCATTTGCAGAAACGGTCATGTATTTTAAGATGAGGTTGAGTGCCTTGACCATATGAGCAAGTAATGTGAGAAACAGGCGAGTGCCTTCTGTATCTGCTCTGGTCCAAGCTTTGGATTTGCACTGAGGTGCTAACAGCGCACAGGGGTTTGTACAGATCCATTCAAAACACCCCCAACTCCACAGAAATAACTTCCCAAACCCCGTAAAACTTCTCCCTTCTGATCATAATGAATGAAAGGGGAAAGTCCCAACTATTAAAATATTCTAGATCCACACTAGCAGCTGTGGATCTACCTTTATGTTTTTCACCCAGCAAGTAAGCATCTGCAGTACAGGAAACAATCTTGGAAAAACAATCCATAATATTTATGTCAAGGTACTTCTCAAAAAAAAAGTTTGTTTTTTATTTATGCATTCTATTCAGGACAAGAGTTGGGCATTACTTTGCTATGCTGTATTTTTAAAAAAGGATTGTAGGTGATAGGATCTGTGCTGCTTAGACATTAACTTGTTTTTTACCCCAGCTACATCAACAATTAATTTTATGAGGTTCTTAATGTGTTCAAAATAATGGAGGGACTGCTTGACCTGTTCTGTTCTTATCTTGAGCATCATGGAAGTTTGTGCCATTTAGATAAACAGACCAAAGAAAAGAATTCTTCCTGTGATTTCTAAGGACAGGAGTAAGATGAGCCAGTACCTTTCCAACCCTAAAGACAGCTAAGAATCCTAAAATCATTGAAATAAAAATAGCTGAAAATTTTATTACATTTTTCATTTCTTTCGTATGTGCAATAATCCCCTCTGAAGTAAAAAGATGAAAGAAAATGAAATGTGCAAGTAGTTTTAAAAAGAAGACCATTTTCAAGGCTGTAGAATCAAGCTTCCAGAATTAATGGAATAGCATAACAGACTGTAACAAGTAAGAAACATGAAATTAATACTGTCTGCAGTACAAATACTACTTTGACATGATACTACTGCAAGTAACAGTCCAGGACTTACTAGCAGCAGCAGACCACTTGGTAAGGTAACTCTGAGTCTCCTGAAGAGTTTTTAAAGCAGTTACAGATTGTGTATCACCAAATGGTCTGTAACATCCGAATAGATCTTTTCACTGAATGACAAAGTAACTCTTTTTGGAATGACAACCTGTGATAAACAGCAAGGCCCTGAAGTGGCAAAGTCCTTATTTGCCTGTTTTCTTCCAGATTGAAGCAGAATTACTACTAAGGTTGTAACGGAACAGACACACGTTGTAACTGCATAGGGAAACACATCTGGGATCAGTTTCTGTATGGGTCCAAGACAGTCCAATCCCCTCCAGATTTTGCTCATGAGCCTCTTTTAGTTTCAAGATTTTGAGGAGGGTCTTCGAGTCCTTCAGGAAGCTCTGGACAAAGAAGGATCCTTGGCAAGATGTGGATACCTGGAGGCAGACTGGCTGTTGCTTGAAAGTCAAGGTACTGAGCCAGAACCAGTTGTTAGTGCAACAACAAAAGTAAGCCACTCACACTACTTCATATTCATGCTAACTTCCTTTAAATCTATAAATCTTCATTTAAATCTGTGAGCTGAATTGCTGCTGTCTGTACAGTTTCCAGACCAACAGCACTGGCCCAGACTACCTGACATTCATGGATTAATATTCAGCATGTTGCTGACCCTTGGTTTCTATCTGTCCAGTAGGGTTTTCCCAAGGTAGAAAACAATCCTGACACACCAGTAGTAGCAACTTAGAATCACCTTGTGCTATCAGACGGAGTGCTGAAGAGGTTCCCATTGCATTTAGAGGGTATTTGTTTACCTTGGATCATTACTGCACTAACTGAATTTCTAAAGGAACGTGTGTGCATGGTTCTTTTTAATCCTTCCCAAAACATTTAGCCAAAATGTCACGAACCTGTGCATGTACTTAGTTACTTAGTTTTAAAACAGCTGTACATTGCACAGATGAGTAAACCTGCAGGTGCCTTAATGAAATTAAACTGCTGTAATAAATGTCAGCATGTATGAAACAATGCCAGTGATATCCAAACTCTACCATATGGTGCAGGCTTTGGTCTGTTTTACTGTTGCTACTTGAAGAAGAAAACTTTTGTTCCATTTCTCTTCAAAAATCTGCAAAAGTAAAACCATTTCTAACAAATCTTGTGTTGCTGTCATAAATGCTAAAGTTCAGAAAACTTCATTTAAACCAAGTAGGCACATACTGTTACGAAGGAAAGGGTAGGAATATAATGTGTGCACTGATTCACTGACTCAATTTTCTTAGTATATTATCAGCAAGTAAAAAAAGTGCCATATTGAGAGGCTTTTTAATGTTACTTTAGACTTTATTTTTTTCTTTCTAGCATAAAAGTCTTATGTTTAAAGTATCAGTATTGAAGACTTAAATCTGCTTTGGAAGTTAAAAGCCTAAAAGCTCTTAGGGTAAAAGTTTAACTCCTTTTGTCAAATAATGTTTTTACACATTTGGAGGGGGAGGGAGGGAAAGGAAGGAAAAGGACACAGCAGAGGAAAAAGAAGACAAAAGGGGAAGGATGGCTGGAACAGGTTTTGGGGTTAAGGGTTTCTGTGTGTTTGTGACGATGGTGTCTCCTGGCGTTCCTTACTTGCTTCTATAGAAAAATGTTTTACTGTTCCAATCCCGTTACAATGGAGCCTCCTGGTGGCGAAAGAGAAGCCTTCTTCAAAGGCCAACTTGTCACTGTTCCTTTCCCTTGGAAAGGTCTTTAAAAAGATTAACTTTCCATCAAGTCCTGAACATCCTGCAGTATCCACAATTTAAAAAGCGATTCAGCTTTGAGCAGTGGAAGGTCCCTTTTGGAGTGGGCTTGAAATGGCTCTGTCCAACATGATGCAACTGATCCAAGCCCTGCTCCCTTCTCACAGAAGCCGCCCCTGCAGCCCCCTGCTACCAAATCCTTGGCAGGTAAACCCAATACAGCAATGGACAGGGTGTTGTGATTTCGCAGAATTATCTTCTCCTTGAGGGTACCTAAATTATTACATAACTATACCTCAGGCATTAGGTTTAGGGAGTTGCTGGAAAATAAATGTTAAATTTTTTTTTTACGTTCACTAGAATTGTGGTCTTCTGCTGTTGTATTGATCACTTCAAGTTTTCTTTCTTTCATTTCACTCTGATAATACAGAATTTCAGTGAAGGCTTCTCTTTACTCAAGTACATCCAAGACTACGTACCAATTGGCAGAGTGGAACACTATCTGTTTGCTAAGATTTCTTACAACAACCAAAAATTATTGTAAAAATGCAGTATTATATATCAAAAAGTTCAAGCAAGTGAAAGCAATACTTGATGGTTCACAGTGAACCATTTAGAACATAATCTAATTCCTTGAGGACATATCATATATCTTAAAACCTTCACACTTAAAAGATTAACTTGTCTTAAAACCCCCGAATTAAAATTTAAAACTTGCGGCATATAAGTATCTTACTGAACCTTATCCTGTTTTATATTTCGTTTTTTGGGAAAAGGCCAAGAACATACGAAACTGCTTTTGTACAACAAGTGAAAGCCTTAACAAAAGGACAAGACTGCACGTTTGTCACAAGCAATTATTTTATACTTTTAGATGTGAAAGAACAAAAAGTTTTAGACTCCAAAGACTTCTTTTGAACAACCGCATTTCTGTAGGATTTTTTTACATGAAATATATGGTCAGCATGAAATAGGAGGTTGACAATTCACAGAACTACATCTCCTGTAAGATTAGCTAAAAGAATTTCAGCACAACAAAATACAATCAGTTGAAGGACATGAGAAATTCCTGTCCTCCATAACAACCAAATGTCCCCACAAAAAAAAGATGTTTTGCCATCTTACCATTTTAGTACTAATGCATCACTACCTCCCATGAGAAATGCTCTTGTATTAGTAGCTACGTTACTGACATTTTTATTTATTGTTTCATATTTTCAATTTCACTGCCTAAGAAATTAGTCTTCAACTTGCAGTTCATGGCTCCTATGCAATGGGCTGGGAATAGCTAAATGGATGATGCAAGGTAACTCAAAGAGGCAGGTACGCTGTCAGGAACTTTAACTTCGTAATAAAGAGGTCTGGCCCTGCAGCAGAAAAACTCCAGTGTGTCTCCAACCGGACAGCATCAAAGCAGGACTCATCAACATCCCCTCCCTTGAATTTGTTTAATCAGACTGAAAAGAACTATGTTGTAGTCTTGAAGCAAATTCTCAAAGATCAACCAATATGAGTTGATCTCACCTCTGCATCTCACCTGAGGAACAGCTACTGCTGGGGTGCCTTCCTCCTGGAGCGCCAGGATAGCATTAATGTCCTTCTCCAGTTCAGACACCTTCTTCTGCAACAGAGAATAAACACGGCAGAGCTTAACACAGTTCACCTTCAAGAAGGAAGTTATGTATTACTGTTATATGAAGAGCAGACAGTGGAAGAACTGCAATAGAAAACACAACTATTATTAACTTATCTTTGTCACGCAAAATAAAAGATTTGCATACTTTTGGGGTCTTTCTTTAAGGTACCATAATGGTCATATGTGATTCACACACAAAAAATTCACACAGTTATGCAAAAAAACTTACTAGTGCTGTTTTAACTATGTCTTCGTGAGTTCTGGTGCATTCTACTTGTTCAACTCTTCCCTTTAAACGTTCTACTTCTTAATTAAAGAAGTCATTACTTAAAATATTCCTCTGCTCACCAGTCATAAGTTTAATCTAGAATAAAGAAAAGCTGTGTTACACATCTAAAAATCTAAACTCACTGAAATGCCTACATGAAACAAGTCCTAAATTTAAAATTCTTCAAAGTTTCAGGAAGAGCAGTACTTTTCTTTCTATTATTTATATGGCATTTCTGGCAGGTACAAGCCACAGAATTTTGTACCTTGGCACTCTCCATTGGACTTAAGTCACTTTACATAAAGGAGGTGTCACAATATGCCTACCTTCTAAAATTTAAAGGGGTAAACTCAGTATGTTTGTATTACCACTAGCAGTGCAAAATATAGCTTTAAACGTTTTTTAAATGTTTATGATTTCTCTACATACAAAATTAAGGGCTTTACTTTCTACAGGACTGATGATCAAAAATTGCTGAGAGGCAACTTTCAAGCAGAGTACTTATGAACAAGTGAAGCTTGTTAACCTGAGAAATAAAAAAATTAATGGCTATATGAAGATGAATAATAACAGTTTAAGTATCTTATAAATATTTTTAATTATTCATGTTACAATTATTCGTTGATTTTACACATCAGACATATATTCTTGATACCAGCTAAAAGGAAAAAAAAAAAGTCTGTGTAAGAGGGACTAGAGTGCATCCTAATGTCAGGAAAATAAAGATTTTATGACAGGTAATGTATTTCCTGAGGAAAAAGGTTTCCATTAAAAAACATAAAAATTCCTGATCATTATTCACTACGTGAAGTATTTGTTTTCTGCCTCTGTGCTAAAACAGAAATTTCCCTTCTCCCGAAGACTTCTGGCATCTAATCAATGAATTCAGTAGTACCTGCATTCTCGTGTGTGTGCACGTGTGCACAATTATTTCTCCCCAGTCCTGCTGATTGCCTGCTGATTGCCTGCTGATTTTTCCCCCAAATCTGGCTCCTCAATCTTCCCACTACCACCAAACACTACCTAAGCTCTGCGTCCACAGCTCCTTGGTACCTTCCCCCACCTTGCTACGCAGGAGTCCCTCTGCATCATCAGGGACTGACCGCGGAGCCACAGGGGTAACATACATTGGGGAAGCACCAGACTGCAAGTTCAGTTTCATGGAACAAAGTGCTGGAATTAGGATGTCTCAGGGATATACAGCAGTCACAAAAATGCTCTAAGCAGTACAGCATAGCTGAACCATTGGAGTGCAAGTCACATCACCATAAAATAATAAAATCAAGCTTTCTACTGAACACAAAACAATTAAAACATTTCAATCACTGCACGTTACCTTTGCCAAAAGACTTGCTTTGTTTTTTGCCATTGTACAAATACTCTTTTTTCTTGCTTTCATCTGTAACGTTAATACATTTACACTGGGTATTTCCTCTGCTTACTGGGATTACCTGCTTCCTTTAAGTGTCCCCTGAGGGAAAAAATAAAGAAAAAGCCACCATCAACCTTCCAAATTTCTTTTAAGAAGTAATTACAGTGGAGAGCAGTGGAGGGAGGAGTTCTATCACTCAAATTACCGATGTTCCACCTTAAATTGCTGCAGCAGTTTGATTTTGAAATAGAATGGGGACATAGTATTTTGTGCTAAGAGAAACAAACCCCAAAACCTCAGACAAAAGCCTGCAGAGGGAAGAGGAAGACCAAGACAAAATTATTGATTAATTAATTGCTGCTATTAATTTTCTCACTTCTAAACTGCATTAGATACTTATTGAGAGCTATTTTACCCCCTTTCCTTTTTTTTTTTTCCTTTTCCAGCGACAGAAACATGCTCTCTACCTTGAAACAAACAAGTAAAAGAAGCCAATGGGTTTTTTTCTGCAGAAATAACACTGAGATATGCCTGAGGGTTTTTCCTACTCTATTCTGGGCCAATGCCTCTCATCTCTGTTTTACTTAAGAGGTTTTTGACATATCATAGAAAACCTTTCCGAGGAATAGGGATTCTTTAAGCCTTATCAGCTGAGAAGTTGTCCTCAGAGGCATTTCAGAACCATCTTCAATTGAGAAACACTCTTTCTTACAACCAGCAAATGAAATGTCTCTCCTACATTTACAAAAGAAACATTTCATAGGGGAAATTATTCCCTAGTGTTTATAGTGAGGTAATACCTTACAGTCACTACCAAGTTCGTGTTGATACTGGAGCAACAATTCCCCTACTAAGCTACTTGGTACACAGCTAAGCACATTACTTTTTAAACATTTACCTTAATTAGAAAATTGAGATTTCTGTAAACCAAAATGATCTCTTTGTCAGCCATATAAAATTTCCTTCTCTGTTGAAGTATTCCTTATTTTACTATTCTCTTTTGCTTCCTTTTTTTTCCCTTAGATCCATGGATTTTTTTTCCTCTCAAATGTTTCTGCAAATATTCTTCTGTGTGTTGTAAGAAAGGACTGGATTTTAAAACCAAATGCATGAAGTAACTCATATCTGAAGTCTTTATTTTTTATGGTTTTGAAATAAATCCTATTTTAAATAATTTTAGAGCAGGAAAACATCAAATTGTCAAAAATGTGAGTGTCCAAAGTGTGAGTCTCATTCAAAGTCAGAGTGCCCCCCCATTAGTTTTAGAAATTCTTAGACAATGGATAGAACACTAAGCAAAATGCAGAGAGCTCCACTAACAGTGCCCAGTGCTGTTTGTTCAGACTTCTCAGTCGTGCTCAGGTCAGCACAGAACACTGACAAGCTGTGCCGGAAAGCCTTTGTTCATAGGAAACATAAATATGTGATTGATAGAAATTACAGCTGTGTTGGTCCTATTGCTTCCACTTAACTTCAGCAAGTTAAAAATACTCTTAATGTTGTTTACCTGTCATCTCATTTTCAAAGGTAGAGGCACCTGTTTCTCATCTGAAGTGTCTGTTTCTCCTGTCCACCTAGATTCAATTCTATTTTCCACATGATTCAACACCAAATGACTGAGAAGTTTGGACAACAAAGTTAAGCACTCAGAGCTACTTGGTGCCTGCTAGGTCACTGGCTCATTCCCCTGCCGATGGAATGATAAATGATACCTGTATTATCCCTGGCAAGCATTTGTCAAAAAGTCTCAACACCATCTGAAATTCCACAGCCACTCCAACACACGTTGCAGTCTTCACAAATTCACACTTCACAAGGGACTGGCAATTTAAGCTGGTTACTACTCATCCTGTCTTCCAGGACCATAGTTATTCCCTGCATCTGCACTGAAGATCTCTTGTCTAATGGAAGATCAATATTTCATTCAGTCTTTAATTTTCCACTGTATTCAGTATTTTGTTGCAGATCATGTTTTCCAAACACTTCTCAATACGCTAATTTTTCTCTTCTGGACGTGTGCCACTTGCAGCCCCATCCTTTTAAGATGCACTGAACACACTGTGTCAGGAAACAGCAACACTGAAAAAATTGAAGAATTTCCTCTAGTTCTTCTATAGTTTTTAGATTTTCCATCACATGCTATACCCACGCTGCTTTTGCAAATTGCACAGAAGATCCCAGCCTCCTCAGACTACTAAAATGGATTGGCTTTTGGCCTCAGAGCACGGAGATGCTGAGCCAACTCCCTACCCTTGCTCTCTTTGAACTCCTTCATTTGTCACCTGTCTGCTATGTAGGCAGGAAGATTTTACTGGAATGATCCAGCCAGTGCTTGTTCATTCTCTGCTGCAAATACCATGGCTTCTGACAAAGAAAAGTGAATTAAGTGGATTGTATGCTTTTTCCCTTTGGCAACTTTTCCACAACCCTGTTGTCACCCTTTCACCAATTTGCCAGTGATCACAGACTCTTGTCATTTCAACCTCTCTCTGAAATGCAGGTTTAAAAATACCTGTTTGAGTTACACGTGTTTAATTTTTTAGTGAAAATCTCACATAACCCCTACATACTAGTCTTCTATTCCCCTTCCATACAGAAATGTGTCCTCACCAATGCGACCACACCCACCTTGTGAGTTTTTCACAAGTTTGTTACAGCAAAACTTCTGGGTATTCACAAGAGCTTACTGGTGCAATGCCAGCACCTTTTTTGATGGGACAGGTCACAGCTCACCATAAGGCAGCAACCCTGCTGCTGCTCCTGCCCGTGCTCCCACCTCACTGCCCTCAGAGCCCCCCACCCCAGCGCGACCCACTGACACCAAACCCTTCCCTGTCCCTCTCCCTCTCCTGGAGTTTGGAGAGGCTCCAAGGTTTCGGAGTTACCATCCCTGCGTGTGCTTAAGAGACGTCTGAATTTGGTGCTGGGTGATGCAGTTTAGTGGTTTAGGGGTGACTATGGTGGTCCTGGGTTGACGGCTGGACTGGATGATCTTAAAGGTCTCTTTCACCCCGGATGATTCCATGACTCTACAGAATGAGGCGACCAGCCCTGGCGATGATCCTCCGCGTCCGCTGTGCCCGGGGGCACACAGGAAGCTGGGCTGGGCAGGGGAACCGGAGGAGCGGACGGGGGAGGACGGGCCGAGCCCAGAGCTGGCTTCGAGCGCCGCCCCGGGGCTCGTCCGTGGACGCCCGAAGAAGCCCGCACGGGCCGGGCCGCTCTGAGCCGCTCCCTCAGCTCGCATCTGTCGCCCTCCCGGGCACCTTGCGCGGTGCAGGAGGACGGGAACCGCCGCCTTCCCCTTGGCCGGCGGGACGGGACCGGCCGGCTCGCACCAGGAGCGCTGAGGGGACCGACCCGCCCGGGCCCCGAGGGCCGGCTCTGAGGGGGGCTCGCGTGGGGTGCCCGCCCGGTGCTGTCCCTCATCGCCGCCGCCGCCCGCAACATGTCGCGACTCCCCCGATTACCCCTGGAAGTCTCAACGAGCGCCTGGTTACCAATTCGACCTTTACATTAGCAATAGTCATCAGTCTTTCTTACCTGTAAGAACTCTTCAGCGGTGTCCAGCGACAATGGCACTAAACTAAAAGACAGCAAGTTTCACCTCAGCACGAGGAAGAACTTTCCCTTGAGGCTGGCGGGGCTGTGGAGCAGGTGCCCAGCGGGGTGCGCACCTCGCGGCGTGGGGGGAATCGCTCGGGCAGCAGTAACAGCTAAGGGAACTTCGTGTGGCGGCCGTGGAACCTCCCGAGTTCAGGAGGCCCAATCCAGTTTGTTCAGAAACGTGTGCAGCTCTCAGAACCAGGGCGGAAAATCAGGGCCATGTGGAAGATCGTGGAAGGTTCCGTAAGTAGGTGTGTAACCAGTAAGTGTACTTCTGGCTAATAAATGCGTGTACCTTCTTCAGCCCTCCACCGACATTAGGCGGAGTTATCCCCCGCGCATCCGGCGCTCTAATAAGGAGCCCTGCTTCTTAAGCCTACATTGTTTTTAAAGAGTTTTATTCCTGGTTTTTGGTGACATTGTGGAGGCTCGCCCCGCGCCCGGGCAGCTCTCACGCTGCTTTGTGAGGGAGTGGGGGCCAGGGACTGGAATTGGGGCCAAGCTCAGCACAGTTCCATGGGTTTTGCCCCAGCTGGGTGATCTGGGAGAAAGGACGCAGAATTTGGAAGGAAGTTTTCTGAGATACTTACACACTTGAGGTGAAATTAGGGAAATACATTTTCCTTATGACAAATCCCAGTGACAGGAATTGTCCTGCTGGAAATGAGTGTTACTAAAAGGCTGAGGGGGATATGAATGAGATAGTGTTTGTCTTGTTGTCTATGACACGTCAGAATACATTTTTTTGCAGGCTTTCTGTTTCCTTTCTAAAATAATTTATCGCTCCTTGGGAATAAACACATGCAATTGTTATATGTTGATTTATAGTTCAAGTTGGGCATTTCTTTATTCCAGCAGAGCATATTGGCAAATTCTATTCCATGAACAAACTCCTGTAATGAATACAGATCTAGTGTTTGTCCTGTGCAGTTCACTAGAGCTGGCTTTGGGGAAGAGAAGGTCCTGGAAGTATTCACAGGCTGTAGCCCCTTGCTGTCTGCTCGAGAGAGCACAAACTTTGGGATCTCAGACCCAGAGGGCCTCTGTCAGGAACAGCTGAATAGCAGTGGCAGTGGCAAAGCTCCAGCTGTCCTAAGCTGGTTGTAGGCATGGAAAATTCCTCTGTGTGAAATTACAGGGTAAGACAGCCCATCTCTGTAATGTCCTGCTACCTTCCTGACATGAAGATGTATTCACCCAGCAGAAAATAGTGTGAAATATACTTAAAAATTTGAAAAGAGGAACATTATGTTTTTCACAAAACCCGAGTTGTAAAATCTGAATGTTGCTTTGTCAGTGTTTACAAATATAAACCCATTTGTTTCCTCTTTGTTGATTTGTTTATTTCCATGGATGGCGGGACATACAGAACTGTTTCATTCATCAGCAATGCCAGGGTGTGCTGGTTAGGTGTTCCTCACAGCGTAGTCTCAAGCTTTTCCATTTTGCCATATAATAGGTATTTAATAAACTAAATTAGGGTATAATGGTTACTAACAGCTGAAGGATATCTAGGACTTACATTAAAAATTCTGTTGCTCTGTTAAACCCAGGGAACATTTTATGATTTATTGCTTATATTGAAACATTTGATATTGCAGTAAGAAAAGAGGCTCCTGAGATGCTTCATTTTAGTAGATTTGTTATTTGCATATCAGAGTAGTCTACAACTGTGAACACTGACATATTTTATTAATGGTGTTGCAGTGCAGTAATGCTTGTGGGGCACTAATGATTAATCCAATGATTGATTTGGAAACCGTATTTTGAGTGCATTTGTTACTGTGACAGTTCTTCAGATGGTCCTCTCCGTGCAGTCTAAATCTTCAGAATAAGTGAGGATGTTTCAAATGTGCATTCATAAAGGGGACTATTGTTTTCACCTGTGTGCAAGAAAAGACTCTGCCCTGGTTTTGTTTGGTCTTCAGAAGCTGTTGCTTTGCATAACTGTGTGAGGAGCTGAGAGTAAGAGCACTAGCACTAACCTCTCTAAAATACTGGCATTTTTATAAAATGATACCGTTCACTTTCAATAGTAACATTAATTTCATACATCTTTACATCTTAATGAAAATCAGAATGGCAGTTTAGAGGCTGTGTAGGTCTAAGGATATATTTATCTTCTGTTCATAACTATGCATTTTGTTTTATTAGCTCAGAGGGAGCTTGTGAAGCTTTTTTGGAAGGCAAATTATTTGAAATTTTCAAATGCAGTCTGCTGTGAGTAGCATTGGTAAATAAAGCTGGGATGAAAGGCTGTTCGAACACTTAAAAATGTAATCATTTGTGTTATAGATTGAGGCCCTNATCTTTACCAAACAAGGACAAAGACCTTGAATACATTCCACAATTCCCTAAGTAATGTTAAATAATCTTCTAACTACTATTTAAGCAAAGCAATGCTAAGCAATCTTCTTTAAGTGATCTTTACAATATACTATTTCCCACATTTATCTAGGTTTAATGAACAAACAAGTCTTTGCCATCTATTACAATTTGCATTCAGATTTTTTTGTTGTTTTATTCTTAGGTGAAAAGTAGCAGCACAGAGGAATGATGGATGACCTTTTTCAAATTACAATCTTTTGTCTTGCTGGGTTTAGTCAAAAACTCACAGAAACACAGTTGGGCTTGGGGTTTATTTTTATTTTTCTCTGAAAGGTCTGTGACATGAATGATTACCATTAATCAGAATGATTTATTATGTTTCCAGTTTCTTTAGTTGCTCCACCATTGCTCAGACTACAATCTTACATGGCAATTCTTGTTTCCCAGGGAAGTGTATTTAGAGTGTAAAATCTCATGTATTTTTCCTCAGCGGCCATTAAACAAACACCCAACATACAGAGAGACTCGTGACTTCATCTTGGCTGTTCCTCTGTAAAAAAATAACTACAAAATAAAAATAATGTTTGTGCTCTATTGGGTATAGTAGAGGTCTAGAAATTCCTTAGACAAATAGGTTATTGGAAGGCTGGATGAGAAAACAGTTAATGAACTGGGCTGGTCAGATCTGTCCAGATAATAAAAGAAATTATTTTCAGGCTGTCTGGATTTTAGTTTAAAATATATTTATGAGTTACTTTCTTTTCCTGTAATCCCTTCCTTCATCAAGTTGTTTGAATTTAGACACTAGTTTTTACTTTCAAGCTAAATGTGAAATAAATAAAATCCTTCAATAGGTTTGTTCTTGAGTTTCATCAGACTCATATACCAGAGTGTGGTTCTGTGGACCAAGTCCATGTAGATCTACTGGAATTTTTTTCAGCATATAACTTTTGTTTGCATCAAGTCTGGTTGTAGAAAAGTTCCTCAGAAGCTCTATTGCTTTGTGATTGTTATAGCCCGGCTCACTCAGCAAGTTTAAGGGGAAGGGACTTTCATTCATTCATTTCATTCATTCTGGGAGCAACAACAACATTCTCAGGAGGTTCAATAACAAGCTTTTATTTACAAACTTTAGACCATTAAGGTAGAATAAGGTACTTGGCAAATTATAAAACAGCACCCAGACTAGTAAGGCACTTCACAAACCTCAACTTAGCAAAGTTTAATTTAGCAAGACACAAGGCACTTACTAAGGCATTGACTGGAAATTTTTAGTCTCGTTTACAATAGATTTCAAGAAGTTAGGAGAAAAAAGAGAGAGCGGAAAAGAAAAAGGAGGGAAAAAATTGTATAGTCACCACCCTAGGACTAATGTAGAGGTGGTGTAATTCCACCAAAGTGTTTTAGAAAGTATTTGTAAGCAGCAGAAGGGTATCTCACCTTGCTAAGCTGAAGAGCTGGTATATGGACTTGTTCAATTTCGGTATACAGTAGATTGAGTAGGGAATAAAAGTCTCTAAGAAGCAGGCTGGGCTTTGAACACTTGCTGGTTTTCAATATTACTACTAGCCTTGCAAAATAAACTTTGTCTTACTAAATTTTGTTCTGCTCTGTGCTGTTTGTTCTTTCCTTCTGAATTGAACGATAATAAATACCCTTTTACTTGCTACTTTGGTTTACAAATTTAAAGAGAGCAGGGAAGAATATCAAGTTGTTGCTTTCAGAACTTGTTTCTTTTTAAGCTTCCAAGCTTCTTCACTAGCAAACTCATACGCTGTATTACATTTGTGCTGTGCCCAATGCACGATAAACTTATGTAATTCTACATACTACATGAAATACTTTATTTAAATGGATGTTTTAAAGATTTTTTAAAAATTGAATAGAAATTTTATGAGCATGTATCAGTAGAAGTTGGGTTGACTTTTCATCTTTATGCAGCCATTTCCTCTTCTCTGTCCTCTGGAGGGAGGTAAAAGCACTTGTGTCTCCTTGGTGTCCTGACTGGAGGTCAGACTTTGACTTCTGTCTCTATTAGCAATTAAGTTCAGAGCAGTAGTGCAGTTTTGAAGGGAATGCCCTTATTATTTCAGTTTTATTCATGTAGGGTAATTTCTTAAAGTGTTGATTGCATGTATATATTAGATGCCTTTCAAAGTAAAGAATACCAAAAGCTCTGCTCCAAATGAATTTTGACACCTGGTGAGACCATTGTGTTCTGAATCTGCCCACAGAGGCTCGGGAGAGGTGCTAGGAATACTTCGAGTTCTCACTGGAGATGCTTCGTTACCTTCTAGAGTAATCATATCCCTGTAACTGGGATAGGAGGCTGTAGGAAGACTCAGAAAAGAAGGAAGTTTGGCCCAGCACTCTGCCCACTCCCCAGTGGCAGAAATTGGCTGGAAGGACGAAGTGTGACAGTGGACTCAGAGCAAACTGAGCACTTCCAGTCCCTCTTCTTTTCTCCCAGAGCACTGAGGTGTTGTTTGCCCCATGGGCTGTATTCACTTCAGGAGAAGTGAAGCTTCCAAAGGTCTGTTGGGATAATGTTATACTTTGGGTGGTTCACTTAACGCTTTTTGGTTTGTAATATTTTAGCATAATGCTCCATCTTCTGGGCAAGAGGTGACATTTAACAGGCTTAAAATGTCTCATTAAATTATGAGTCCTACTGAACATTTTATTAGAGAAATTTGTTTACCACTCATCCACTTTGTCTTGCCTCCTACTATAGACTGGCTTTTGATTCTCATTAGCCAAACATAGTTTTGTTTGCTCTTTTTTTGGAGAGGTCTTTAAAAATACAGTGGATCTTTTTTTTGCTTTTTTTTTAATATGACCTATCTAGCCAAGAGTTTTAATGATTGCAGTTTTAAAAAGTGCCAGAGAGTTTTGAATTTGCAGTAGTCAGGAAGCAGATGATTGTCAGTTTCCAGTCAGTTCAAAAAGTCACACAATGTGAAAGAGGAAACAAAACCAAGGATAGCTAAAAATGTAGACTATCAATTAATGAATGAGTCAGTGCTACCCTTCTTAAAGGACCAAATCCCAAACTTTTCACCATTTTTGCAGTGAAAATTTCAGCTCTGACCACATTTTAAACCTGAAGTTAGGGTTTAAAGTAATTTTTATGAAGTTAGGGTGATCCTCAGAGGCCCCAACACCAGCAGTTCAGTCCAGAATTTGGACATAACAGTCTACCCTGCTCTATAGGGAAAAATAGAAACAATAACAAGGTCAAATCCTAGTACATGAATTTGATGGAAAGAACATTTTAAATAAAATGTAATGCAGTTCCTCCATGTTACTGTAGTTCACCTATGCTGAAAAAAAAATCCCAAAACACAGAAAATTAATTTTCCAACAGTAGTCACAGACAGTTCTACACATTTTCCAAATCAGTATTAAAAATATGTGGCAGATTGTGTGTGCTGTGCTTCACCTTCGTGTCAGTCAATTACCAACTGTAATGACAAGCGGGTCATCAAGAGTATCAGCAGTATCTACTCCATGCTGTTCTGTACATACACAAGTTCTTGGGTTTAACTCAAAAATTTGCTGAAGCCATTTTTAATCAGGCTGATAATTGGAGCTAAGTTCTGATCTGCTGTTGTGAAAAATCTGCAGGATAATTGCGATTCCATTGATAGGTCCATGAGGTGGTGCAATTGCTGCATGGTCCGGATACAAGATTTTTCTTCAAAGGCTGGAAGCAGGGTGTGAAAGGAGCAATCTCTTATTTTACTGAAAAACAGCTCAAAAGGAATGCAAATAAAATAAATGTGTTCTTTCACTTAGGGAACACTAGTTTTGAAACTATTTACAGCAAAAGATGATTCTTAACAGCCATGAATGAACTAGCAGGTACATTATGCTAAAGTTTGTAGTTGTCCAAAAGACTTAAAAACCCCACAAAGCTACATAAAATATTCCTAGGAGGTAGAGAAAAGCTTGTTTCCCTAAGCTAAAGGCAATAAACAACTAAGGGAAAATAAAAGCCTTTCATGCAGAAAATCTGAGAACCTTTCTTCCCCTCAACTCCACATCTCGGTGAGAGGGTATGATATGCTCCTCTGTTTTTAGCTGCCATGATTAAATATGACTAATAAATTTTGAATCCACCCAAAATGTAAAAATATACTTTCCACATAAAGAGATGGCAGGTCTAAGATGATATATGAAGATTTATTTGACAATATAGTCTTGCTTTAAATCAGGAGACATTTGAAGTATTACTAAAAAGAAAATATGCTGCTGTTCTCCTTAACTGTGACAAATTGCACTGGCTGCAGAAGTCCTGTTCAGTGTAGTGTAAGTTTTTGATAAGAAAACGTATTTAATTTTTTTTTCTTTTTACCTTTTGAAGCAAGGAAAATCGAGAAAGAAAATAAACTTTGAACATGAAGGGGAAGAGTAGAACTTGAATTGTACAGTAGCACAGTCCAGATCTTCAGATGATGCTTTTGCCTGTCAAGTGCCTCACTTAGAATTAGTTTTGTTGGTTTTTAACAGGCACTAAATGTCATAAAGTAAGGTGAGAGACAGGAAATGAAATGGAAATAAGTAGAGAGGTGGTGGCAGAGGCCTGATAAATCATTTAGCTGTTATCTACCAACTCTTAACTTTTTTTGTCTGAATTCTTATTACAGGTCTGGAGTAGCACAAAGAGATCTAATGGAAAACTAGTTTAAAATTATATTGGTTAGCCAGATTAAGAGTGAAAATAATTATTTTTAATAATCAATAACTGAATGGCCTACATAAATTTGTAGAATGTGGATATTTGTTTCAAAACTTTGGAAAGCATGTATCATCAGAAAGTCAATGTTAATGTTAAGTAACCTTCCTTGAAATGGTGCTAAGTAGCATAATTTTGCTTAATTGTTTTATTTTTGTGTTTATTGATTACCTTCCGTAATTTGCTTCCTTGAACAGCACTTTGAGGCCAAATGACTTATGATTTCCTGGATAGTCCCATTTATTGCCTTTTTCATAAAGACACTGTGACGCGTTCCTCACTCGTTTGCACGAGCTTGGGCGCGCCCTCAGTCAGAGGGGAGGCAGCGTCACTTCCACAGACGCCCTTGCCGGACGCTCTCTGTGGGGACAGCGCAGGTGGACGCGCGTGCTGGCTCCTCCTCAGAGGAGGCACGTCTGGAAGCAGATGGCGATGGTAGCGTCAGCCCGGAGGCAAAGAAGGCGAGAGGGGCCTGTGGTGTGGGTTCCAGCAAGGTTCATTGCCGAAGGAGCCAGGGACCAAAAAGCCAGGGGGGAAAGGCTGCGCAGAGCCTTTTAAGGGAGGACAAATTAAGGCGGGGAAAAGGGAAACAACCAATGGGGAGTCATCAAAGGGGAGGATACCGAAGTACAACAACCAATAGGAGAACAAGGGAGGCGGGAGCAACAACTGAGAGCCAATGGGCAACCAAAAACCAGGGTACCTTCCAAAAGGGGAAGATGTGGTCAGAGCTTGGGTGCCACCCAAGGGGTTGTGGTCTACACCTCTGTACCACCCATGGATCCGCCCCCAGACCCACTATCCTGGGCGGGGAATTCCACCCATGGGATGGCCTCTATTTGATTAGCAGCTACATGCCACAGCCCAGGGGGCTGGGCCAACACAACAACACAACACTAAGCTTCCTTCTGCTTTCCTTCTGGAAATAATCTGGAGCTTCACCAGTTTTCTCAAGAATAATTTATAAATGAATATAAATAGTTTGTGGAGCTCTCCAGCATATTCTTTAGATTTTCTGTGGCGCATATTATCTGCTTTAGCACATTAAAGTCCTTAATGACTTGATATTTATTATCCTTTCTGTCTTGAATGTTAGCTGTACCATTATCCTGCTAAAATATGAACTTCTTACATGAAATATACTTCCAGAAGTATCAGTTCTCATCTACAAATTTGGATGTAGCTGATAACTGCTTATCAATGTGCTTCTTTTTCCCCATGCTGGCTGCAGACAGCAGTCAGACCTAACTAAATGAACATCAGTAGTTATTCCACTAAATTTAAACTGTAATTTTAAATGCAAAGTGACTCTTGGATCCCACTGCTGTTTAAGAAACCCCACCAAAAAAAAACCCCAACCAAAACCAGACCAGTTCATTGACTAAGCACAGTATTTGACAATTGCCTTTATCTTCAGCAGGAAAAAGTTCACACATTTTCTTCCTACAGGGACTCCCAGATCTGAGAAAGTTACAGCTCAAATCTGTGTACAAGGAAGGAAACAAGTTCAGCAAATATTTAATACAAATTGTAGCTATTCATTCTAGTTTATACTTAAATGCGTATAGAATAGCACATTGAAAATTGATGTCATCCCTAAAGGACAGAATTTTCTTATGAAGTCAGTAACATTGTGACATCTGCAATCAGATTAATTGGCCACATTTTCCTGAACAAAAGGCATTTTACTGGGCACGTGCATTACAGTGCACTGGAGAAAAAGCATTCATTCCCTTGTACTTGTGAGAGATGAAAAGAAATACCTTCTCTGACCTGTTGAAGTAAAAGTCTGTGTTTGGCTTTAATGCCAGGAGTCAAAATATTATGGAAGGTGGACTTTGGCAATTGTGTAGCCAGGATTAACTGTGCCTTAAAATCAGCACTGTCTGGATTACAGACGTGGGATCTCAGGATAAAAATCATGGAGAGTTCACTGTGCTGTTTTTGTTGACCTTCCCTGGACTGCAGTTATGAACTGCACTGTGCACTGCACGAATACTGAGAATACTAATGAAAAATGGTACAAGTGCCTCACGATGCTACTACGTCAGCTTAAAAAAATAGATTATATTCTCTCTATAATTCTTCCTCCTTTATGTTCTGTTTGAGTGCTCATAGGCTGTAATATCAAAAGTTTTTCTTCATCTTTGTCAGCACACTTAAATCACTTTTCATATGTCTTCCCAAATGGAAGCCCTGAGAGCTGTTGTTTCACCAGTAGTGGATGCTGGCATGCTCCAAGGTAAACTTGTCTCCACAGATCTGTCATTTTTCTAGGGACCAGCTTCCAAGCTTTTCCATATGTTTTGTTCCTTTGTTTTGTCTTCCTTCAACATCTGTTGGTGTGGTGATAGAAGCAAATGAGAGTATGTTTGCCTTTATTTTGCAAGAACCAGTAAGCTGTGATAAAGACACATTACTCATGTGCATGGATTTCAAAATAACTATACCTTTTCCATCTACATTAGAGTATATTGAGTAAAAATCTTCCCAGTTATGAGGTTTGGGGTTTCTTTTGGCCATCTCCAATTGGACAGTCAGTAGTCTATGCAGTGGGGGTGACAAATAACTACTGGGATATGGCAGCTTTATTAAGGACATGACACTGACACAGTGTCTTGCTTAAACATGTGGGTTCATGAGGGTGCTGGCAGGCTGGGGACAAGGCATGAGCTTTTGAGGTCCTAGCAAGTCTTTGAGTTGTTTTTGCTTACATGATCAATGCACGTGAGAATTTGAGTCTCATGGCCTCTATCTTAGATTTTCATGGCTGCCTTCCTTGGGGAGGCCTAGCACTATCAGAAGCGCTTAAGGCTGAAGAACTTCTGACCCTCCCATCATTTTCTCATGTTTTCATATATTTGATTTATTGCTGTACCTGTTTCCCCTGAGTCATCTAATCTTTCAGTCATTAACTTGCTTCCTTTGGCAAAAATATCTGACAGCCATTTAAAACTTGGGGCTTCTGGCTAGGAAAACAGCAGCGAATGACACACTTTCCTTTGAAATAAAGGCCTGAACTGAAAGGCTTGTGTCTCATCTAGAAAGCACACTGTGGCTTGTCCTTAATACCGTAAGTTAGGTAACATTAAACATCAAGCCTGAGGGTAGCCTACCTTTGTATTGAGATTGTCTGTGCAATTTTTGTGTATGCATCCAGCCTGCCAGGATCCGATTCATTCAAGTCTTTATTTTCTAATCACTTTAAGCTACTAAATAAGCAGTTTTACGTGTTGTTACACAACAGCTTAAACCAACTCAAGTCAACACTGCCGTGGTTCCACCTTTTCCCTTCCCTCCATGTGACGCAGTCTCATGGTCTCTTTCCAGCGCACCCATATAATCCATGCACAGCTTTTTCAGGGAGCTGACTAACAGGATGTGCACTGTGCTTTTTGTTTTTTCCAAGTCAGATTTCTTGGGTCAGTGTAGAGCCAGCACACATGTGATGGACAGGCTGATGATTTAGGCTGTGGTAATGCTGACATACATTATCATGGTTGTTTTGGGAATGCATGAATGGCTAAGCTGATCTAATAGCTTGCTGCTGCTGGGAGGAAGGAAGGAATGGAAATTCTCTTCCCCTGCCTCCAAACTAGATAAAAACTTGGCTGTGTTCTCTTCTTGATTTCCTCAACAGTTCTGGAGTCAGTCTGATGGTGTGTTGTGTTGATAAACAAGACAGAAAAACCCCTTAAGATGTTAAGTGTCTGGTTCTGTGTTAGCAGGGTTTACCATATATTAAGGACTAATTCCATAGGCAGTTTAAAACCAGAGAAGAAAAGGTGTTAACAGGATTGTAGCTCTGAGTGAAAGTAAACTAGGTGGTGGAGTGCACTCAAAAAATGTATCTGAGCTTGATTATGGCTGGTCAGATCAGTGACATTTGTCATGCAAATGAAAGGATCTTTTAAGAAACATTAGCAAAATCCATGAGTTACTGTGAAACCAACTCTCAAGGCAGTAGAGTCACATAGCATTATTAGATGGGACTGCTTGCTGCTCCAGAAAAGTCACTGTGGCCTTTGAAGGAGAAATGTGATTTAGGTCCCTGCTTTTTCCTGTTTGACTTACTTACTTTGAAGTTGTGCAATTCAGTAGGTAATGAATTTCTGGCATCTCAAGGCTGAGCCTTGCGTGATGGAGAAAAGGCAACACATGATTCTAGAATGGGTAACTTGGCACTGCATCATGTATGTTGAAACAGGTTTAGCATTTTATCTGTGTGTTTGTTATGTACAAGGTGTCCTGTTGTTCATAACTTAGATCCTGCATCTTTTCCTCTTGACTAGACATTCATGCCAGAAGTTGCAGGATGTGGAGATGCCAGTCCATCTTGCTTTGTGTAGACTTTGTTATCAAAGTGGAATCATGCTGTGCGTGTGTGACCTGCCTTCAGGTAAATGTTAATATAGATACTGTTGTACTGTTGCAGGAGAGACATGATTATGGGCTCTGGGAAAGCAGGGAAGTTGTTGTGAGCAGGACCCCAGGTCTTATGGTGATTTGCATTTTTTTTGTGCAATGGAACAATGATTTTAATTGGTTTTGGATTGTTTTTTGGCTTATAGGTATTTCCCACTCCCTTCCAATGACAATAAACAGTACAAGTATTTTAAATGCTCCTCTTTAAAACAAAAATCTTTAAAAGTTGAGATGTATTAAAGTAAAAAGAAGCAGTATGGTTTTGTATAAATTGGTGATCAAAATGCTGATAGAAGGGCTTACGCCTCTTTTTAAAGACTGAGAAAGTACCATGACTGATGAAATTTCTCATCTCCCACTAACACCTACATCAAAAAACTTTGATCTACTAGAAAAATACCAGGCAAGTTTCATAACAAAGATATCCTTGAATCAGATTTGCATGGTTGGCCTGTTCACACAGAGAACCCTGATACCAGAGCTGCTGGCTTTTGAGAGACTGTGTCCTGCTTTGGCTGCAGAAGTCAAAGGGTCTGTGTAAAGGCTCTGCAGTCCTTCCTCTGAGGGGCTCAGTGCCTCCCAGCCATGTGGTCACCAAGGCAGACCTTGCTCTTGTGGACAGGGGGCTAAGTAAGGCAAGCACTTACATGTGGTGTCTCATAAAAAGCTTTCTTGGGAAATACTGTGGAACAATCCAGAAAATGGATATGTGGATGGGATCCTAAGTGTCTTTATCTTCATTTTCAAGCCATTGTGTTGAGCTGAGATCACTGCATGCTGTGGATGTTATGTTGCACTGTATATTCTTTCACTTACAATGTCAAAATAAAGAGATGGAGGCACAATGGCTAATGGGCTGAGCATGAATCTGGAAATAGAGGTCTTGACTTCTACAGCTCAGGGACGAAAACCTTTTCAATTGCCTTAGATCAATTACCACTGCACATTACAATTTGTTTTAATGTGAATGCTTTCTGCATTTAGTGATTGAAATTTGGTCACTCAGAAGAGATACAAAGGCTACTATGTGTGACTGTCCATGTTTGTAAAGAAGATTCCCATTCTTAGAAAAACACTTGCTGTTCATAGCAAAGCTCTGGAGTCTGCCTCAAGGTATCATTTCAGCCCATTAAACCCATGCTATTACATGAGATAGTCACCAATTATGTCTGTTGAATGCTGAAATAGCATTGGGGCTTTCAAAACCACTTGAACAGTAAATTTAAGAGAAGGTGAAATGTGCATGCACTCCATTATTATTTAGCGATGTCTTTAATTTCTTGAAATATACTATAATGTATCTCAGACTTGGAAGTGGGAGAAACTAACTTGTGTTAACAATTGGTTATTTTAAATACTGGGGAAAAAATCCACCTACTGCATCATTTAGCATCTGAATTGGTATTCAGAACTAAGAATCAGCAGGTTGCTCCTGGGGTATTATTAAAAGTGCCCCTGAAGAAGGCTATTTTTAAGAGGCAAACCCAAAGTGTATTTCACCTGTGTATTAAGAAGTTCATATTCCTATTCAGCATACATAAGAGAGAATGGAGTAAGAAAAGAAAGATAGATCGTGGCAGGAAAGTGATCGAGTGCAGCTGTAGGCAACAACAGCAATGGACAAAAAAATGTGGAGGGGAAATTGGAAAACCAGGAAAGGTTAACAGATTTTGATAGATGAAGAGAGAGCAAATTATAGGCAAATACAGAGCAAACAAACAGTATCCAGGACAAACTTAAATGGAGATGAGTCAGAACAAGCTGACACACCAGAGTATGCCATAGCTGCAATATCAAAGGCAAAATGAGACTCTTGTCTTTGCCTTATTTTAGAAGGCAGGCAGTCTTTAATAAAAGAGAAATAAGTAAATCACAAAAGAGGAAAAGGCAGGTTCTAGAATTGCTGCTTTGACTGTTGCTGTCAATGTTCTGAAGCCTTGATGGCCCTGAGCAGCTTCACCTGAGGCCTTGACCCACACCCACGGTCCCAGGCTCTATTTAAACTCAGCCTTCAGCCCACATTTCTCTTGGGCTGGGGGGAGAGCTTCAGTGTGGCCGTGCCTGTGCCCTGCCTTGCTGTGGGTCCTATAGAGCAGCACCCTAACCCTTGGGCTGATGTCCTGGTATTGGCCTGATCCTCATATGCAGAGCAATTTCTTGGTTTGACCTTGGACCTGTGTTACCATCCTGGATTTGCCTGATGATCTGGGCTGTTGGCTGAGCCTGTCCTGCTCTCTTGCTTGGCTGCTGCCTTTGATTGGTATGACCCCTGCCCTATTGGCTATGCTGGTGTGCAATTGCTCCCTGGCCTCTGGGGAATGACCAGCCCTTGCTGTGCCTTGACAATTGCTTTGGTGACTGGAATGTGATAGGTTTAGTGAAAAATACCAATTTCTCTTTTATTTATTCTTTCAAAGTATTAAGTTGGCAGAGGCACGAATTATCCATTTCTAGAAGTGAACTTCTTTAATGGCTTTTTGTCTTTCCAATAATTCCTTGCATAGTAAAACAAGAATGAAAATTATCTTAATACCTGTGATTTTCCCAACTACTGGTATTGGGTTAAAACAATCACCCTTTCTAGGTCTACAGTTGTTCGGAAATGAACAGTTTTCTAAGGACAATATATGTGACTTGGTATGTTGCTGTAATGGCTGGAGGAATCTAATAGTAAATGTTTGGAAAGTAGCAGGCAGTAATGGTGCTGTGGCTCTTGATCTCAGATCGGACTTTGTAAGTGCTGAACTTTATCCCAGCTTACCTGATCTCTAAATCTGTGTTTTTAATAGCCTTAGAAATTTCAGGTGAAACTGTGTAACAGAAATTATTAACTCTATAAACATAAGTTACACTACCTTGGAATAACTTTAGATCTGATGTGATTCATTCAGAAGCAGTTATACAGAACTTTTCTTGCCAATGATTTGCTATTCTATTCTTTTAGTAGTGTATGACTTTTCAACAAGGAAGACTTTAGCCTTTGTAAATAACATTACCTTACAAAACTTACTATATTCCTATCCTGTTAATTTTGTTAGAAAAGCTAGCCATGATACTGCATCCAGCTTTCTTCCCTGCTGTTAAACTTTATCCACTTTCTAAGGGAAGTGTGCCTATGTGCTTTAACCTAAATGCTTAATAGAATACTTCTTCAGCTGAAGAGGACATGTTCAGTGTCTTTCCTATTGCTTCTAATTACACAATGCAAAAAAAGCTTCCATTCTCCAGAACAGGTTTATCTGCTCAGCTGCTTTTGTCCAAATGATACATCAAACTGTCCTGTTAACTACTCTGCATTAAGGTGAAGATAAATGCTAGGGCGATAGCAGAGACAGGCTTTGCTGGCTCTGCTTTGCAAAGCCTTGTATTTGGGAGGCTGAGACAGGGAATGGGATTGCAAATACAACAGCTAATATATGCTTCTAAGCATTTGGTGTATATGTAGGTATTGGCTAAATTCTACCACTTCTGACATTGCAAGTACCACTCCTTCAGGATTTCACTTCGAAATCTTGCTTTCTAGCTCAGTAACTATGGTTTTTGGTAATGGTGGCTTTATCTGTAGTCTTGACCTTGGCAGCTGATCCTGCCCAGCCTCCATTTTCAGAGGTGCAGTGCATGCTTCAGTTATGTTATCAACATACTGCAGAGATGAGCAATTACTTAAATTTCTTGGCTTTAGCTATGTGCTTACTCATGAAACTAGATGCTTTACTCATCTCCTTGTGAGACATGGGAGGGTAGTTTGAGGAGTTAAATAGAACTTCAGATCTCTGACAGAGAATGTCAGAAACTTAACTAACATGATAAATGATTCAGTCTTGTGCTGGTTTGGTAGGCCTTTAAAAAACCAACCAACCAGAAGCCAGACTAATGTACCGTATTTTGTTGGCAACAGCCACTGTAGAATAAACAAACCCTAAAGAAGATCCATATGGGGTGAAGGGTTGAAAGTGTCAAAGCTGGGTCTCTCGATCAGCTGGAATGGAGACATAACCACACTGAGTACCATTACCATGTGCCTCCCCATGAGATGCATAATAGAAAAGACTAAAGACCAGGTCCCAATTTTACTGAAGTGTCATAACATTGATAATGTAACTTAAAGTGTCAGTTCATTACTTAACTGCTGGTAAATTAAAGCTACTTAGATGTGACTGCAGGGGTGTAGTGACTTGCTAGTGAATAGTTGGCTGATTATAACATCTCTAAAATACTTAAATTAACTTGTCCATGAATTATTGAAAGCATATGATAGCGAAACAGATACCTCAGTGATACTTTCAATGTTCTTTCCTTGCTTTGTTTAATCTTGTCAGCGTTTTACTGTGACTCCATAGAACAAGGGAAAAATGCAATTTTGCCATTTTCTTGTAGGTCTCAAAGGGTGAAGTATTCCATTATTATAACAGCTCGATGTCCCTGACAAATTTTTTCCACCCAAATTTTAGCAGCTATATTTTTTGCCTGGTCTTCCCTGTGCTTATTAATTCTTCAATACTGTACTTCCTGATCTTTTTTTCCCCCTATTAAGTGTTTTATAGCTTTTTCTTTTTCACTTGTTCTTGTTTCCAGAGCTTTGGTTGCAGAAAAATATTGTGTGTGAATTATCACGTTACTAAAAATACGGTTTGCTGCTCCTACTTAATGGCTCTCGCTTTTGGAGAATGTGGTTTCCAGAGGTTCAAATGAAGCTTAGCAGTTACTTTGTTAACTGCAAATTGTAATGAAGTTTGGTTCTTTACTACTTCATTTTATGTCATTTACTAGATGAAATATATTTCAGACAGTGAAGAAGATTTTGGCTGTGCTAGTCATGTAGACCTCACTTATAATGACAGTTGAAATAAAAAATGTTAGTAAAATTCCATTAGTATGGCTTTTTTACGGCCTTCTATTCCATGAGTATAAGGTATAGCACAGAGTAATCTAGTTCTTTATATAAATAATGCAATTGTCTTGAGCAAAGACTTATGAATCCTTCTGTAATACACAACATCTAAGATTGGCACTACACTTTTGTCAAAATACTTCAGCCTGTCCTAAATTTGCATTTAATGTCTGTAGGGGAAGAGGACAGAGCACTGCTTCCTTCACTGATAGCTCATGTGGCAGCTCCTGTGTCAAACACAGCACTGTGTAGTCCATGGCTCATCCTGGGGTTGTATTTGCAATTGTTTGCTGTGGCTTTCAGCTTTTTAAAGGTGAATATTAATCTGTGTTGGGAGATCTTAAAGGTGATTGCCATATCATCCTACTTTCAGATGCTTAGTTAATATACTTATTGTTCTAGGCAAAAAAAATTGTTTTTCTATATAGTGCAGTTACAGAGCTGTGGAATGTGCCATAATAATTCAGGTGATTTTTTTGTTTCTAGTCAAATCACCTCATGGCATCATCAGAGTGAATAATTTTCAAGCATTTGTTCAAATGTGTTAATGGTGCTAACTTGCCTGCAGTTTGTGAACCTCAGATATTTGATTTTTGACTGCAGTTACACACTAATAAGGAAATCCTTCTGTACTTACTGCACTTAAAAGATTTACTCTTATTTCAGAGACTCTCTGGATCAAACACTTTAGAGAACAGGGTTTCCTGAAGTATGATTGGACTCAGCACCTTGCTTGCATAGTGTCCTACCTGCAGGCAGTGAAGTTGTGAACTAGGATTGTGGCAGGTGAGCAAAATAAACCTTTCTTTAAATATCTTTTCTACCCTCCTCTGTTTTCCTCCTCTTCTCCACCTCTTTTTGGTCAAATCTTGGATGGTAAGGTGAAGTTTCTGGAAAAAGAATTGCTGAATTTCAGAACACTTGCATCCTATTCAGAGACTAGGTGGCCTAAAGGATGTCCACTGTCTCTCATCAGGAATCCTTAACTGTAGGATTCTCACTGTAGACACCTCCAGTGTCTCCTTACGTTCAGTGAAACTTTACAAGTTTATGCTTGTAAGTGGCTCCTAGTTCTCTGGTAGCCAGAACTGGCAGACCCAGTGTTCTGTAGGTAATAAGGCCCTGCTCTGCATGGTAATCTTCTAAGAGAGCACAAAGCAAGTCTACCACGCACGTACAGGCATATATAAAGGCATAGATCAGCAAATATAGTATTCCGTATTACTATTCTAAATCTTCCAAACAGAATTGCCTTTCCTAAGTTGGTCTCCTTACATATGACTACCTTATTTTTGTTTATGGTTTTGTTATTGAAATATAAATAGAAAAACTGTGTATGCTAATGAAAGCGTGGTCTGTGTATATTGTACTGTCCTACTGCCCATACTCCTTGCACATCCTAAAGTATCTTGACCTCTGGCAATAATTTTGAAGTTGCTTTCATTGTGCAGTGTTTTTTTATCTGAAAGGATGCTTAAGTAGCTGAGTAACTGGATAAACAGAAACTGAGATGCTTGAACAAAACTTCCTTGCAGAGAAAATGGATGTGCCTGTAAAAACAGAAGCCCATTAGCTCTACTACTCTGCAAAAAAAAAAAAAAAAAAAATCCACTAACCTGAATACTATTTTAAATAATCAGGTAGTGTCTGTTACTGATATTTGACTGCTATAAAGTAAATATAAAACTGTTGCTTCTCATGCTTGTATTTAATTTTTATACTTGATAGTATAAATGCTGATGTCAGCCCATACTCATATGTATGCTAATCACTATTCTCTGTAAAACTGTAGGAAAGCTCAGACAGAACAATTTTGACAGGTATTTCTGCAAAAGGACAGCATTTCTAGTCAACTTCCACTTTTTAGAGATCAGCAAGTCACTGGTTTTCTAAAAACTTCTTGGCAGGATGAGAAAATCAAGAGATACTTAAGTGTATCTCCAAAATGGGTACTTTATAGGCACATGACGAGGGAAGTAAATTAACTTCAGTTTATTAAGAAGAGTCTTTACTGCACAGCTGCTACCAGATTTTCATTTAGAAATAAATGTTAAGTCAGTGTAATTTTGGTGCTAATAAGCAGTTTGTGTACTTTTTCTTGAGTAATAAAAATACAACTCTTTATATGTGATTTTAACTACTTTTAGATTCCTCATTCATATGCAGAAAAACCTTGAAATTAAAACATTTATTATCAGTGATGCAACTGCTTATGAAGTGATCCCTTTTATTTGGCTGTTTAACTAGAAATTTATGTGGAGGCTTTGAAATAGAAGCTGGCACTCAGGATTTCCCCTTTTGAAATCATTCCTTCTGGTGCACTCTCCCTCTGGGTGCATGAATTGCTGCACTGCACCTTGTGCAGCTTGTGATCTGAAGAAACACTTCATATGCAAAGGCAAAGCCAGGAGTTTATTGTTAGCCTAATTAAAGTCTTGATAGTCTAATCAAAGAGTTATTATTAGCCTAGGAATAAGTATTTCAGGGAGTACTGTTGTAGAAAAGGTCTCAGTCATAATACAGTTAAACTTATTATTCCATGCACCTGTGTATCTATCCCTTTTTCCCCCTGCTTTTGTATTCATCCATTTGCCACCCTTCTGTGTCCTAAGGTCAACAGTTGCAGCTTTCCTCAACAAGGAATGGGAGGGAAGTGACAGCCTGGCAACATTTCACAGGAAGGAAACTGATACTGATGATGGTGGTTTTTTCTTCTTGTGGAACCCTCTTGGGGCTGATCCTGATTGCTAGTGCATGCTTACTCCTTAGTCTTTCTTCATGTGTCTGGAATTCCATGTTACAGCTGAATTTCCCAAAAGTAATAAATACTGCATACATAAGTATATTGGATGCTTATTCATTGGTTTTTTTGTCATATCAGGTTTTACCCAGCTCTGAAACTTGCATGCATTTAAGGACCAGTAATCAACTATTCATGAGCTGAATGTAGTAGAGATCTCTTTTAATTTCCTGTTCTTGTACTTTCAAGCCCTTTGTCATCTTGTGCCTGAGGTACTCTATACTACATTGTTATTCTAGGGTTGTAAATAGCTTATTCTGGAATGGATAACTACCTGTTATTATGCTCCTTTATTTGGAGGAATATCTTGCAGTTACTGTAACAATAGGTCTTGGACCACACAATTGCACAAAGCTAAGCTGTAACTAAAACCATGCGGGCAATAGCACCTCCTGTTTGATCTCTGGACAGACCAAGACAAGTGCAGACCTCTCCTGAGGTTTGAAAGGATGGGTTCATATGAAGCCTGTGATCCCTGACTGGCAATGGCAATATTTTGTTGGTTTTGCTGCAGGCCAACAGAATCTTGCTGAATATTGTTTTGAGTTCGGCTCAACCTCTGGCCTGGCACAGAGCTGCTCCCATGGCAGTAGGAGGTGTGGGCTTCATCCTCACAGCTCCAGTTTGCTGGCTGACTGCTCTGAGGGGGTGCTTTTCTTTACCTATCTGGGGGTGGCTGGAGAGAACCAAAATGTAAAGGGAGGTTCTTTCAGTTTTCCTTTATATCTCAATAATGGGAAACCCCCCCAACCCCAAAACCTCAAGCTCAAACACAAACCCCTGAGACTCAGTATGGAGTGTACCAGGATAGTTACGTTCTCTAGTGTGAGATACAGAAAACAGTAAAAGTACCTTTTCCCTTAAATTGTGCAGAGAAGAGACAGTCCATAAATAGTTTTTGCATCTTCTTGTTTATGCTTTTTGTTTTCTTGACATCTCTGTTCTGATCTCTTTATTAATTTAATCTGGACATGCTAGGAGCTTTTTGAAATACAACTGTGATTCTTCTGTGTTTTCCTTTCTTGAGAGCTTGTTTGGAGATGCATGAAAAGGGATCTCAATTTTAGGAAAAATCCTGAATATTTTATTTTTCATATCTCACTAAGAAATGCTAACCACTCTTGAAGACCTTGGCAATGCTTTTGATACAAAGTTAATTATATCCTTTCTTAATGTGCTGTGAGAAGAGAATAATGCTCTAATGTTTATGGAAGAACTGCAGATACTGTCTGAAAAACTGGTAGTGAGGCAGTTTTCCAAAAATGTTCAACACTACAGCTTGGTGTTTGTAATAGGCTATTATAATAAAGGATAAACTACTTTACAGGATTTAAAACTGTAATTAGGAAGTGTGCTGTTGAGGATTGGGTCAGCTAAATGAGTGAAGTGGGTATTAAAATTCCTGTTGTGCTTACAGGTCAGTGAAAAACTGACTGCCTGCCAACCTCCTTGACTCATCTTACTGCCTCAGAATTAAAATAAAGCAGTTCGTTTACAGATTAACTCGCTGCTCAAAGATTGACGCTAAGGATGAGGTGACTGATGGGAGACTAGACTGGAGTTCTGTGGTGTAAACAGAGAATTGCAATATTTTGGGAATAACAAGTTCATGTTTCTGTAGTTCTAGAAGGAAACAGTGGCTGCTTGGATTTGAAAGTACGTCAGGTGGGTTTAGTTGTGATAATGTACTTCAGATCATGGGAGCAGTAGAGGTGCTTTGATTTATCACTGAAATTTCCTTAGCAATTTTCTCCCATCCATTTTCTTTTCTGAGCAGAGGAGTTCAAAGCATTCAGACATTAATTTTCAGTGGTTTTTTTTATGCTTGGAAATTATCCAAAACATTAGGGTTCTGTTTTTGGCCATTTTTTTTCTATTGCTGTGTCCTTTGCCTGGGTTCTGATTTTGCTTTGAAGATGTAAATTTATTGCCAGCGATTGTGGAGTTAACCATTGTGACAGAAATTCTCTTGAGATTAAAAAAAAGCATTGAGGCTTTACTGTTGCACAACTTGTAATGTTTTTATTGAGGATTCTGTACACCAGATCCCTGAAGTTGAGGTAGCATGTGCCATCACTGGCACTTTCTAACTCTGGCTACAGCTGTGTAGCCTCAGCTTTTGGAAGCTCACTAGAACGTCTGGGGTGTTTTTAAGGCCCTTGCTTTGAAAAACCACAAAGTGGCAAGAAAATTTACCCTGTCTGTGAAAAGGAAATCTAATCTCCAAAATGTGTGTGGTGTACCTTTTTCCACAGGCAGCAGAGCTACTCTTATGGTATTTGTCCAAGGCTCTAGAGTTCCTTGGAACTGTAGGTTTGTGGGCACAGGGACAAGAGAAGGAGGAAGAGGTTTGTGAAAGATGTTGGCTTTGACCCCTTTCTAAAGACAACTGAAAGAGCAATTAATTAAATATTCATTTCAATGTATCTGGTATTATGTGCATTTTCATACCAATATAAAGCATCTGATTAACTCTGATATACAAAAATCCATTGCTTTTACATCTCATGCAAAGCTCAAATGCTTTAGATAAGACAGTTTCTGACATGCTTCTTAAAGGTCTTGGTAAAACATTTGGAAGAAGGTCACTTTATAATTATACACTTAAATGTGAAAAAGAGCTAAGCTGTAACTAGCAACAGAATGAAGCATGTGGAATAAAGTAATACACAGTAGAGAGAGGCAAATTACTAAATTTAGATAGGCTTCAAATTTGAGGGCCTAACCATAAATATGAATTATTACTTAAGTTCTTAGATTTTCCATGAGTTTATAATCAGGGTCTCTTGAATATCAGTGTTCTTAACTGATGTGAGTCCAAACTTTGTTAATTCTTGAATAAGCAGTGGTGGAAATCTTCAGCGTTCATTTTATTGAAATAGGTGACTATCAAAATTCCCAACCTGAGCAACATCTGACCCCAGCCCTGGGCCAAAAAAGAAAAAAATCCCAAATCTAATCATGTCCCAAGTAAGGTATGGCCTGAAAAATATGTAAAATCTGGTCTGGAGAAAGTACATGTTGTTTCCTAGAAAGAGTGTATAGAAATCTCAAGGTGTCACAATTCAGTTGTTACTTAGGTGAAATCTATATTGAATTTGAGAAGAAGCTCTGATTTGAAATATTGAGTTCTACTGCCTCAGATTGTACATAGCAAAAATAAAAACACTACTAAGTGGTGTTCCTAATATTTTTTGGTCTGGATGGGTATAAAGTGGAGCTTTGTGCTCAGGGGTCTCTTGTTTTATCAGTTCCTGCAGAGCTTGACTGTGGAACCTGTAATATTCATGAACCTTTTCCAGAGAGTTTGCTTTATTGGTACCTCTCTGTATAGGTAAGTGAGAGGAGAAGTCAGCTAGGGAGTGAAATCCTTGGGCAATGCAAATTAATTCCCTTTTGCTTTATTACTTGTCCTGCAAATAAAATAGAGAAACTGCCCATTAGTCAGTGGCAGTTTACTGTGTATGTCCCTAGCACTGCACAGAAGCGATGTAAATTCAGCTGCAGAATGGTCTGTGGTGTGAATCATGCACCAGGGCAATGCTCAGCACCACCATTCACTGAAGGTCATCATCCATCTTTCATTCTAAAACATTATTTCAGCTGTGACTGTAAGGGACAGGATATTAAATGTAGGTTGGAAATTCTTCTAAATTAATTTAGAAAAGCTAAAGAAATCATTAAAAATGAACTCATACAGAGCTGGAAAATAAACCTTTGAAAATGCTTTATCTATGTTGTAGTGATGAATAAGTGTTAATTAAAATGGTTCATTATACCTGTCTCCCAGCTTTAGTGGTAAATAAATGTTTTCTAGTGCTGCTGAATCAGTACTGGATCAGGAATGTCTAAAGCAATCACAGTTACCTGAACTGACTGCTGACTGTGACATTCATTCTCTGCGCTTGCAAAAATATGAGCATTTAAATTTTCAATATAATTATTAGTCAATGTGAAGACAAGTTTTTTTTCTTTTTGGTAACAGAACAGTAACTTTTTTCATTTTGTAAATGACTCTGTTGAAGGGAAAATACTTACTCTTTGTTCAAACAATTAAGCAGAAAAATCAAGCTTATATTTTGTAATACAGGGTATTACTATTGATCTTGGCCAGAATTCCTTGCAGGTTGAAGGGCATTGGTCTGTGACTCCAAGTTGGTCTAATGCCATTGTTGGTAGTGTGAATGAATGTATGCTGGCTGTAAACTTAGTCTTAAGGGGTTTAGTTGCATTGTTGCTTAATTTTGCATGGAATTGGGCTGACAGCCCAAATGATGATAGAAATGACTTTTGGTTGTAATTGTGTGACAGATTTGTCTGAGGGCAACTTCTGATGCAAAATGGGAAGCAAATACAGAAATAGTCATCTGCAGCTTGTTCAGTGAATTTATATTTATTTGTACATTAACTTCATAAATAGGTGCTAGAAAATAAGTTTCTACTTAAGAAAATTCATAAAATACATGTAACAAATACAGTACATAGAACACTGGAGAAGAAGGCAAGAGTGGGATTATAGGGAGACTCGCATGAGTCACTAGTGAAGACTGAATTCTTCCTGACTGTATGGGCTGTGAAGAATGTGGGTTTTGATTATTCCCTCCTAGGTCCTCGTTTTTTCTTCTCGTTTCAAATTGTAGTTAACTGTTAGCATAGCAAAGCAGGAAGCTTTCTCATTTTCCATAATTTGGTTTCAGACTTTGATACTTTTTTTTCATGTTCTGCATGGAGATAAACCATCTTCTTCCAGATCTCTGAAACTGGGAGCCAGGCTTTTCAGCATTGTGTAAAATGAGGCTTTGAGTCAAAGGTTTTGTATTTTAGGTCAGTATTGTTGAAGTGTTTTCTTTTTTTGAGCCATTTTCTGTTTCTGACTGGGAACTTGGAAATGTGGATTTTGTTTGGTTTTTATTTTTTTATTAGAGCTGGTATTCCCTATGGAAACATTTATTTTCCAGAAGAGCAGCCTTTTGAGAAATTTCTGGCATGTTCTTCTGGTTATGAAGTGAGAAGGGTAGGTAGATACTGCGAAAGCCTGGGAGAAGAAAACAAACCAAAAGGAAAATGAAGTTGATTAGCTCATAATGAAAACATGCTAGGGAGTTTGGAAGAAATGCATCTAAAGTAAACAAAGCAAAAAGATGATGTTTGAGTGGGAGGTGAGATGCCTGAAGAAGGGTGGATGGGTTTTGAGGTTGTAAGTCTTGAGAGGGAGGAGTTATTTCATCCAGATCTGCAAAAAAGGTACAAGTGGTTGGAATAAAAGAAATAAAGAAGATAGAAAGGGCTTTTGGCATGTAGTGCTGACTGTATGCATTCTGAAAGAATATTGCCTCTTGGCTTTTGCTTTTGGACAATGCAGCTGTGGGCATGCCCAGCTGAAACACTTTAATTGAACAGTGTCCAGTGGCAGAAATCTCTTCCTCTCCTCCAATTGCCTGTGCTCAGTGGATTTGATGTGCTGTTATGCTTAACGTTCACAAATGTCACAAAGACGTGGGTGAGTTGTTTGGAACTGAATAAACTATGAAATCCTGGGAGAGCAGGTTGTCTTATCAGCTTGTTTGTGTCCACAACAGAAGGCCACAGTTGCCTTTGGCAGGTCCACCAGAAATTACCTGTCTTTTTACCCTAAACAGTGGCTCCTATGGGTTTTTCAGAAGGAATGAATTCACTGGCCAGAGTCACTCTCCAATTTATTTATTTTTTTTTACAGAATGACATTTTCTGACTTAAAATTTTAAACAACAAAGCAAGTAACATTTAGTAGAATGAATATGCATACTTGAAGGATAAGTAGCAGTTTAGTAGTGATTTCAGTGCAATTACCAGAAGGAGAAATAAAATTAAAATACCTCCCCCCCACCCTGTATGAATTCCCTCAGAGTGTGTTTAATCTGGGAGATGAACAGTTTTCAGCCAAGTGAATGGGTGGCACATGTTTGCTGCCTGTACTGAGGCTGGAGTAGCAGAATGTGTTGTCTTGGAAAGGGAAAAACTTTTTATTGTTTAATTGTGTTTATCCCTTTTTATCCTTATCCATAATGAACATGATGAAAGTAGAAAAGAACAGAGGCACTTCTACTGCATTGCCAGGAAGCAGGTGTCCCTACTCAGTTATTTATAGACCACAAGAATGCATATCATGGAAATGGGCTGTGAATGGCCAGTGACCCATCTGTTTTATCTGCTGGGTATTGGGACTGATTGTGTGGAAACTGACTTTTTTTAGCTGATGAAATTTGTGATTAGATTTGTGCTTCTGAACAAACCATTAGATGACTGACTTTCTGCTATCCTGTTAGTTCTGAAAATTAATTATGTGGCTTAGGTTTTTTAAACAGGAGGCTCTTGCTCTAGACCTTTTCTCATTCCTGCTGAGCAATGAGATTTCTTCTGGCCCTGAATGCAGCATTCTGGATTGTAGCTATTTAGTACAGCTGATTTACTGATTTTGCCTGTTTCTTCATTACAAGTCTAGTGGTTTTTGTGTTCACTCATTGTGCCCTTTCAGATTAGCTGGAAGAAATGTCGTTACGCACTTCCCAATACTTTTCCCCCCTCTCTGCATTAATCTAAGCTTGTGTCCCAGAACTGTGGCTGTCACTGAGAATATGTGAGCTCTGAATGCTTGCTTAGAAATACCCATTTTTTTAGGATCTAGGTCAAAAGCTGATTCAAATGTAATAATTTATAATAATGAAACTAGGGCAAAACAAACAAACAAAAAACCCTAAATGCAGCTTTTCAAGTATGGAGAGAGGGGAATAATCCATTACAAACAGAATAGCCAGCACCTCATGAGTTGAGAACAAATTGCTGTTCTTTACCAAATGAAGCTGTACAGGCTTTCTCAAGCAGCTTTAAGCACTGGTAGTTCCTTATGGCTGGGTCTTGCCCTTCAATTTGTGCAGAATGGTGACATGTACAAATACTGTTACAGCTTTCAAAGAGCAGAAATGAACGTGGCAAAGAGAAACTGTCTGACCTCCTTCAGTGTACAGTGGTCTATTATGGTGTCGCTATGTAAAAGGAAAATCTGCTCATTGGTAGATGAATTTCTTGTGATTGTGCATCACAACAATTAAAAATATTCATGTGTTGTAAGTGGTAATCTTGTCAATAAACCAATCTTGTGACTCCCCCCGTAATGATGATGTTATTGCATCTTGGAGTTGCTGATATTATTAGGTCTCTATTAAAAGTATATATGCTGATTAAAATGCTGAATTTCTTTTCCCTTTGCTTACGTGCTTCAAAATTTGAACTTGCTATGGTGACACTGCTCCTGTTGCTCTGATGCTTTAACATGGAGCTCATTGTCTATTGAAATTCTGTACAAATTACGCCTTCTCTCCCTGGGACATAGGATCTGTCCTATTAATTCAAACTGGATTTATTGGGGAATATTTTTATGATTTAAACTAAGTTCCTGATACAACTAATACTTTTTTAAGTGCAGTTTTGTTTATTCATACTCTGGTATCAGAGGTAGTGGTTAACATTCCCAACCATGTCCTGATGGAGAAAGGTATTTAATAGTCAGTGCATAGAGATTGCCCTCCCAGGTGGTAAGGCTTGTAAGATAAATGCTATGGTGTACTTTTAGTGGTTAACAGCAATTAATCCTCTCTCTGATCTCCTCAAAATCCTTAATGAGGAAGGCAGAGGAACCTTCTCTGGAGGTGCTGGGATCCTACAGGATCAGCACTTTTCTTGAGAAGTCAGGACAGGAAAAGGGGTACATAAAGAAAAAAGTTTTTAATGTGTTCTACTTATGAGTAGAACTGGGACATACTTTTTTTCTGGCCACTTATTTATTCAGTAGATACAGATTTGGGTCAGCCAAAGGTATTATATTGCTATTTAATCCTATTTAAATTGTCCAGCTGTTACATAAATAATTTTGACCTGATGTTTTTGAAACAATGTTATCTTGCTTAGATAGCCATTTAAAGATAAAAATAGCCATTCATATCCTAGCATTTCCTTCAAAGTCAAGTTTTGGTTTAAAGTGCACAAAATTGTTTTCTTATCTTGCATCAACCACTGAACTGAAAATATCCTTCATTTACACAGCAATATTTGCAGTGCTTCTTTTGGGGGAAGCTACAAACAATTCAAAGCTTCAAAGTAAATCTGCTTTAATGTGTTTAAAAACATGCAAGATATTCCTTGATGGGAAATAGAACACTTCTATATTATTATGTAATATTATGTAAGGATAAAGAAGCTGAGGAAAAAGGAGACTGACTCATCACCAAGAAAGCTGATGGAAAAACATTTTCTCCTTTTCTCCATCACAGGAGTTTTGTGGATAACCGTATTAAGAGATTGCGAGATGCTGAAATTCAACAAGTGGGGAACATATCTCTAGTCAGAGAAAATTCCACACAATAATTTTTTCTTTTCCATCCTGACTTTTGCACAGAGATCACTTTGCTTCTCTCAGCTATAAATTTTAAAAGTTTTTATGAAGGTAGGGTAAGTTTGGTTCACACTGATTGCACATACAGCAATGCTCATCTGCTGGAAGAGAAGGATGTGATGTGGAAGAGTTAGGAGTTGTAGCCAGGTTATGTTCTGGGCATGTGCTGCAGCATCTTTCCCTTCCACTTAGTGCCTTTTCACCTATTTAAAGTGATGCCAATTTTCAGGACTGAGGTACAAACTCAAACCCATTGAAGTTTAAATTAAAAACTTATATAGGAGAATGAAAATACAAACTCAGGTATGACTTTGGGAATGGCAGCCAAGACCTGAATAATCTTATTTGAGCTCTGTGTGTAGAGGAGAGAAGGATACTCTCTGTATCTGTTTTCTGTCCCTTTTTTATTTCCCTCCAGAAATTTGCAGGCAGGCTATGACAGTGATGTAGTTTTGATGAAGTAAACTTTTAAAGGTAAAGAAGATACAGCTCTACTTACAAACTTGGAGCGCTCTTAAGCAGATGACAAGGGTCAGAGAATATGCCCATAGCCTTCACAAACTGATTAGAAAAGCATAAGGAGAAATAAAACAACCCCAGTGCTGCATTTGACAAAGCAAAACACTTCAAAACTCCAGGCAGTGAACTCAAATGTTGGTCTCTACTCAGAAGGGTTTGAGACTTAGTTTTTTATCAGGGTGAGGGGAGGAGGGAAGCATCATGTGTTGTTTGTTTTGTTTGTGTGTGTACTTCAGAGCACTTGAAGGCAGTTCATGTGCACACATGCCATGACTGCATGGCTATGTTCTATAAATGTTCCCATGCCCCAGCAGATTAGTCTGGTAAAGACCTAAATAAGGGGATTTCTTCAGTGCTATCTATGCTCTGCCTAATTTATGTTTGCTACTTACTGTGACTGCCTCTGAAGGGTTAAATGTGCTATTCTTAGCTCTGTTTCTTTGCCTGCTTGTTTCACCTCTGATGCAATGCAGTGCTGGAACTGCAATGCATTGTCAGTTTACATCACGTTACACCAGTAACAATTTTTAAATCAGCACGAGGTAACATGATTTGTTTTCCTTTCCTGTGGTTAGGTGCCTACTAAGTAATCAAGGCTGCATGCTAATGACTCAAGAGTAGTTACAGATCATACCTTGACAAATTAATTTGATGTGGACACTATGTGGATAGCTTCTCAAATAGTTTTTGCGTAAACAATATAAATATAGCTGTGCACTGAAAATCTTCAACCCAGTTTTGAATGTAGTTTCCATGCAGAAGCAAACTAAAATAACTTGCTTATGTTTAATGTAGCTTTGGACTATTTCATGTAGGATAGACTTTATTTTTCAAAATAATGAGGTTGATTAGAATAATGTTTGCCTGGATCTTCTATCCAATGGATTCTCTCTAAATATTAGTACAGGTGGGAGGGATTTTTCTATATAGTGGCTGGAATTTTGCTCTGAGGATGAATATGCCCCAATCATATGTTTGGTATCATTCTGAACTTACTTTTTGACAGTTGGACAGAACCAGAGAGATTCTTATTTTCCTTAACTCATGCAACAGGATTTATAATGAAGTATACAGCCAGGAAACATTATAGATGAGTGTTCTAGATCCAACTGAAAAACTGCAGTACAGTTGCAGGTCTGGATTTTAAACTTAGCCTGAGACAATGTTAAATGTTTGATTTGAGCGCAATTTAAGGTTTCAATGAATCATTTCATTGCTGCCTACAGAAGTGTAAGAGACTGGAAGAGTGGCATTTACACCACATAGGAACAGAGGAATTCTCACTGTGTGGAATTAGTACCAATGAATCTATAAGCAACATGTACGGAAGACAATTTTAACGAGCTTAGTCATCGTTGTGCTGCAGTTGGAAGGCATGGTAACTGCTGAAATAGCTGACTGGAGGTTCTAAGTTTACCTTTCCTATAGAACAAGGTACAGCGTGCAGTTGCTCTGTGCTTATGCAAGACTGCTGTTCTTGGGTGACATGCAGCATTTGTTAGGTAACTGCCATTCAAGGCAATGTATGGAGCTGCTTTTTGTCCCCCTGAGTAGTTTTAATGTCCTTTGACTTTTAGACCATCTTTCCATCCGTTTTAGGGAGTGGATTATATCCTGCTGTTCCCTTTCCTTTTCTCAGAGGGAGGTCGAACACTGGGATATGCTGTTGAGCTTGATAAGAGTAGTTATAGAGGAATTTTGGGATTTAGCCAGAGCTTTAACTATTCAGAAGCTCTTGTGAATGAAGTAAATTATTCTGAGCATATGACACCTCAAGAGCAGCATTTTGTACGGTGAGGTACTCAATGCTAAGAATAGCCATGATTTCATATGGTTAGACTAACAATCACGTGCTCCAGAGGTGATGGATGCACAGTCCTTCAGTGTGCGTGTCCTTCTGGAGGATGTGTTGGGTTCTCCGCATTCTCAGTGGTCACTGCAATGACCACTTGTCAGTGTGTTTATGGCGTGTTTATATAGCTGCTGCAGGCCATGGTCTGAGACATGGCTATGTAGGTTCAGTCTGCATCTTGGTGTAACTGAATGACTGTCATATCAGAATTTATTTTAAGTGGTAAATCAGATTGTAATGACCTGTGCCCTTTTCTGCAGGAATACACAAAAAGTAATTTCAATATAAGAAATATAAGGGAAACAGTTCTTTTCTGCAGTAATCCCCTTGGTGCAGTTTATCAGTAAAATATTTGCTGAGTTTATAGATGATTAATCATTTGCCTTTTAAAGAAGAAATTTATTACCTTTTTAGTCTTTCTTTTAGAAATGGAGTACTTCATACTATAATGTTTGTAAGTTAACTTAGAATTTTGGCTTAATGTTCTGTCCTATTATAAGCTAGTGTCTTTTATGGATCTATATATAAAATCAAAGGCTCTAGATGTGTGCTGATTTGTCAGATCTAGTGTGTGTTTATTCCTCACATTTATGAAATTATTTGGAAAACAATCTGAGAAAATACTATTCACCTATCCCTAGAAACTGAGCTTTATTCCTGCCTATGCTGTCCTCTCTCATCAGTCTAAGTGCCTCAACTGATCATCTTGATATGAGGTTCAACTCAGCAGTTAATTGAACTTCAGGGAGCAAAATACACTTTTGTTTACTAAAGTGCTGTTGTGCTGGTGAAGACATTGGACCTGCCAATGCTCCACTGCACTGAGTTAACAATTCACAGACAAAACACAGGTACAGATCAGGGTAAAAAGCAGATTATCTCAAAGCTTCTAAGAGAAACATGAAAGCTTAACATGTGTTAAAAGTACCAAACCTTCATGGACCTAGTCTGGTTGGTTGGATAAAAGAAAAATTATCAAAATTATTCAGCAATCTTGCCTGATGTGATGAGGTATATTTAGAGTATATACATTATGCTGTGTGCATGAAAAGATGGATTTTGAGACAGTACAGTTTTGTATAGAGATAATTTGGGTGATCACTTAAGGAATAGAAGTCTGTCATTAAGAGGATAGCTGGGTGTTCTTTTTTTCTTTTTTTTCTTCAGAATATGCCCCACTAAGATTCTTGGAGGGCATTTCTTTTGGGGTTTTCTCTATGCTCCTGTAGTCTCTTCAGTAATACTGAACTCAGAAGTGCCTGTGTAAGTGATGATGTTTTAATGACCCTAAATCAGGAAGAACTAGCTATGCTAAACATCAAAGCTCTCAGGATTGTCAGCATCAGGGAATTTTGCCTTTTTCAAATACCATAGTGTTTGTCAGGGCACAGAACCTGAGTAAGTGAAACAGATGTTCTAGATGAGCTAAGATGAACATCTGTAAATGTCCTTATGCAGCTGTGCGTGCTGATGACTGGCGGAGCTGATAAAGGTTTGCAGAAGGTAAGGCACCAACAGAACCCTTGTAAATGATAGGAAGACATTTTCAAAATAATGAAGGGTTAAAATGAGCTGCTTAAACCACACTCCATGCCTCCTGTCTGAAAACTGAGCCAATTCCTAGTTCAGAGCATTAAGATGTCCCTGTCCCATCTCCAAAATGGGATTACTGAAAAAAAGAAATTCACCCCTTTCAACCTTATAACTTACTCTTGGAGTAAACAGCCAGTCTAGGAATTAGTGTTATTAAAAATCATTTTGTTCAACTGGGGTAAGAATGAAAGCTGAAAATTCTGCAAGGAGTAAACACAGAGTCTATTTTTCATTTTGTTTTAGAACCTTGAAGTGTTTGGGATGAACAGCTCTTTCACCTGCATTCAAGGATGAATGTTGACAACCAGCAGAGATGAAAAGTCAGTTGGTAAAAAATATGATGCTTAAAGTTTTCAGACTTGCATCACAGAAAACTTGGAACCATGAAACAAATCTGTGAGCTAGGACAACAGTGAGATCACTAAGGTTAAGTGGTTATTACTTTAATACTTGGAGTGAATGTAGACCCAGTGTGTTTTGAAATTTTTAAAAGAGTATAGATGTTATATTCAGTATCTGCTCCTTGGGATACTGCATAAGAAAATGCTTCTTGTCCTGCAAATACTAACATTTCTTTGGATTTTGATAGGAGAGTCTATGTAAAGGTGAAGGCAGTACAAGGTAAACACAGATGGAGTAGCTCCTAAACCCTTGTCCAGTGTTGTGTACCTTGGAACAGGGCATTGTTCCCCACCCAGCAAGGCAGTCTAAAAAGAAAGTCTTCTCTTTTTGGTTATATTCCATCATTTTAGCTTTCTGGCTAAAATCAAGAAAGCAAGAAATCTGTCTGATCTTTGCAGATGAAAGATAAGATCTGGCAGGCTTTAAACTAGAGAAATATTCTTGTTCCTACATATATCACAGTTATTTTGGAATCTGTGTGATAGAAAGGACTGGTGGGAACAGAAATAGTTGTGTGAGGGTAGATAGCATACAGCCGTCTGCCGAGTGAGACTGCAGTTAATTGGCGTATAAAAATTAAGCAATTGTACATTAACTCCAGAAAGTGCCTCTGGGACTGGTTTCTTTCAATAAGTTGGTGAAATACCTTCAGATGTTTGTATTTTTTTAATGATTCTTGTATATAATTGTTGCTTAAAACCCCCCAATCTTCCATGTGTTTGAATATTGCTGAATGCTTGTACAGTATGTAGATGGTCAGGTAAAACAAAATGGGATATTTATAGTTCAATATATATACTTGAGCGTATACTTGACTATCTCATGAGTTTCAGAAGTTTAATACTTGTGCTGATATATCAGATCTTGTTAAGCAGATGGTATTTAAAAAAGTAGTTGATCTCAATGCAAAGAATGTCATTAATGTAAGTATAGATTTAATTTGTCTCTGTTTAAGTTCCTCTAATGAAGTCACATTTATGAAGTAATTCCAGTAAATCATAGAAGGCTCTTTACTTGGAAAAAGATTACTTCTTTTTTGCTTTTTATATTCTTAATGACCATTACAAAGTTTATCAAAGAGGATGTACCTGTGTGCATAAAAATTTAAAATGCATTTAGGCATCTATGTTCAAATATCAAAACAAGAAGTTACTTTTGTGCAGGTTACTTTTGTCATTGAATGTGGATGGATCTTTCTTGAATGTTGACCCAGCTTGGAAAGATCAGAGAGCAGCAAGTCTGCAGTCAGCATCCTCCTCCCAGGTGTAACTGAGGCTCCCACCTACAGGATCCTCTTAATCTCAGCCTCTGAACTCAAATTCTTTCTCAAAGCAGTTTTGAATATATTCTGTCACCTGAGGAACTATGAACTTCCCAGTCCTTGACCTCTCTTTGCAGAATTCATACAGGAATTATTTTTTTTTGTCCCATTAGGACAGGAGAGGAGGGAAGAGTAGTATTTTTGACAGTAAGTTTTTTGGGAGAAGACCTGTTTAAACCTGTATCTTTTGACTGTAAAGAAACCACCACAAACAAAAGGCATGTCTCCTCCTAAGGATTAATTCCATGAGTAACCTTACAAGTAGACAAGAGAGCAGACATTCCTGTGTTTCTAGCAACCTGAAAAAATTCCTTGAATCCTTCCTTCTTCTATCCAATTTGACCTCCTCTGCCATAAGAAGCAGAAGCCAGTTATTTTAGGTTTCAGAGCTACCCATCAGTCAGACAAGAGTTTAGAGGTAGGTGAAATAGCATTTGATTTTCTTGGGAAGGCATTTCAGAGCTATGGTAATTGATTTGGATATCAGTTCCTAAAAATGCGGTCATCTGGGTAAGCTAAGCCTGCATTTTAGGTAGGAGACAAATGTGTTTTAATATGTTATTTTATTTAAAAAGCCCCTTTTGTCTTGCTCTTCGTTTCCACCAGTGAGATTGTCAAGGTTTGCAAATACAATATAATGAAACTAAGTAGATCTGCTAATAATCCTTCAGTTGTGATTATTATCACTGCAGCCTGGAATTCTTCTGGGGCAGGGAAAAGCAAGAGGCATTCTTTCTACAGAAAGCAAAAAATGGGGTTCCTTTGGAGGAAGAGCAGACAAAATGCAGGACCTAGAAGCACCATGATAACTGCACTTTAAAGAAAACTCATACTCAAGTGGCTCAATAGCATTCCTGTATATGAACAAAAGCCATGTAGCCTGTATGGCAGAAATAGGTGACAGAAGGCTCTGACTCATCATGTGGAACTGTAATTTAAGTTCAAGGGGGATTTTTCTATCTTGGATCTATTCCTACTGGCTCAGATGTCTCATAAGCCTTTAGCACCTAGTTTTAATAGAGCCAATGCCTACAATTGAGAGATGGGTTGGATGCAGGGAGCAAAATACTACTCCTCTTAAAAATATCTTCCAGCGAGAGCTGAGGTAACTTTGCGCTGATAAGAAGCTTCCACTGACCTTTACTAAATTTGATTTTCTAGATTTAGAAAAGTCTCAGCTCCCTAAGAATTTGCTTAGTGAAGCACTGAGAAGCAGATGCAGTGTAGGCATCTTGGTGCTTCCCACTCAGTACAACTTTCTTTTAGCAAATAAGTTCTGCCAATGAACAATGTGTGAGGGGTCACTGCTGGCTCTTATCAGTCATAAGTAGTAATTTTTTCATGTTAAAACAAATTTTATATGGAATAACATAATATTCCATGAAAGCTTGTTTTACAAGTAATAGTAATATTGGTAAAGACAAGTAGCTCACCCATCTTCAAGATTCATAAGGTGTTTTTCTAATTATTATTTTCAAACTTAACAAGTCTGTCCAGCCCCTTGAATACCTAATGTTTCATCAAAAGATCAAAATTATAGTAATCTCTAATTTATTTGAAAATATACATCAGCTATATACACAAGGGTCTTTTTTGGTAGATAAAATCTATATAAAGGTAGACCACCTCAAATGTGGGGCCACATAGGATGTTCCATGTGAGGTAAGAGCTGTCATTATACACTTCCAAAATCTGAGCATCCCTTAGGTAGACTAATACTAGGTAGTAACTGCTTGTCTGGGAGGGTCATCATGCTGTCCACGATAGATACATGAGGCAGATTCATATGGCTTAGGGCAACTGAAGAGGAGGCTTCAAATGGTATTTTAAAAAATTATGGTTTGTAAAGGCTTTAGTTACTGAATTCAGTGAGGATTGGGAGATGTATTTTGGCCCTAAATAAATAATGGCAATTTTTGACTGTTACTTTACTGCTTTAGGCACTAATGAATAAGCTATACTGGCCATGTGGTGTTTTTTGCTGTACTGGTCAGGTGTTTTCTTGGGTGTTCCTAGAAGATTTTATTAGAAATATACTAATATTTCCCAATTTCTGATTGGGGAGTGCAGTGAGGGAAGAAGAGAAGCAGTCTTAAACTAGTATTTACCTGATTCAGTTCCCTGAAGCCTGGGCCTTGTGCAGGCAGTTCAGTGTGTAATGGGATTGGTACTGATACAGTGTTCATGGGACTGCGTTGCTGTGACACAGATCTTTGTTAACAGGGCAGCCTTAATTAAAAAGTACAGAGTTCATTATGAAATTCTGTTTTGACCCTTAGAGTTAGATTTGACTAATCCAGTGATTTCCCAGAAAAAAGAATTCCTCTTGGGAGCTGCATAGAAGAGTTTGGGAATATGTCTGAAGTTTAATTTGATATGGAAAATTGATTACAAAAGAGGCAGAGACACAGTCCTGGTGAATCCTGAATAGCTCTGATAATCAGAGGTGAGGTGGAAAGGAGCAATTCTGGCTGAGCTGCCCCTGGGGTGTTCCTTCCTTGCTGGGGGTTATTTGCAGAGAAGCTGAAGTGCTGTAACAGCCTCAAGCTCCACTCAGTGATGTTGCCTCCTCTTTTTTCCATGGCAGCTAGCTCATGTCCTTTGCAAAACTGAGAGTAGCTTAAGGCCATCATTTCATGCATGACTTGGTAAATTGTGCAAGAAAGAGCACTGCCAAATGAGGAGCTATGCCAGTTTTCAATAAGAGGGCCATCTGTGACAAAATGTTTTAGCAAGTTTGAAAACAATTGAGTTCTCTCCCATTTTTACTTTGATTTTATTTAGCATGTAAGTAACTTTTCAGCCTCCCAAGAGTAAGTTTGTTACCGTATCCTTGTTTACTATGCATTAAGTTTTTGTCGAGTCAAGTGTTTTCATTTCAGACATGATCCTGTGTGGTACTGAAAAATGACTTTGCATCAATGTCACTTTTGATTCCTGTTGGAGAGATTTGTCAGGGTAGGTGAAATTCAGATACTTGTGGCAGATAAGAAGCATATAAATAAATTGTTAGTAGTTACAGCAATAGTCCCTAAATGTAGAAGTAGTTTATTGCTGGAACTAGAAACCTTTTTAAATTTGCAAAGAATTCCAAGTGAGTTTCTCTCCCTTAACCTAGCCAGTTACCTTTAATATCTCATTACCATTTTGTTTCATAAAACTTATGAAGCTGTGTGCAATGGAGTTTTCATGTTCCAAGGATTATTGAGGAAATCTGCAATTTGCCTGAGAGATCTCTCAAACTGTCAAACTTTTGCAAAGAAGACTACCTCTATTGATAGTAGAGTGGCAATAATGTGACATCTAATGTATAAAGTATTTTTTGACTAATTTTGGTGTAATTTCATGAGAAGAATTTTGGTTTTTTAAAGAGCATGATTATACTTAGCTTACTTAACGGTGCACTTTCTAAAAGTGAGAGGAAAATTATAGAGTTGTTTTCTGGAATCTGGAGGTGAAATTTGACTTTTAGTTTAGCTATCTAACATGTCTGAGGTTAAGCATCTTTCAGCTGGTCCAGTGAAGCAAATAGAGAGCAAGTTAGTGTCACTCACTAAGGAGTCAGCAACAGAGACAAAAATCTGCCTTGTGCCAGATCATCGGACTCTGCTTTGGAAACATTGCTTGTACCTGAAAATCTGGCTGCTCGTTTCTGTTGGCAAGTGCTCTGTGCAACAGGTTTCATTCAGAAAGAGGAAACCTTTTTGCAATTTAATGTTATTTTAGAAGGAACAGAGTAAGAAGAAAGTTCCTGACCTTTAAATATGTGTTTATATAGGAGGCAGGCCTGGTAGGGAAACTCCAGGTGGAACATAGCCTCAGAATGCACAGATTCCAAAGTTCTTGAACTTGTGTTGTAGCTGCTTTTAGAAAAGTGCAGAGCTGCCCATATGTAGAAGGCAATCATTTAGGGATCAATCCGTCTGCCTTCCAGAATAAATGTTGTCCATGAAAATGCTCAATGCCCCAAGTGCAGGGATGTTAGTGTTTGTTACACTGCTTTTAAAGTAAGTGTTCCCTTACATAAAATTTACAAGGGTTAGACACTTAAATGCAGGTTTTGTTTTCTTGTTTCTGCTGAGTGAAGTTGACTTCTTACTGTGTTTGCAGCTCTTTAATTTAAAACTGTGCAAATATACCTAGAGATGGAGTGTGAACATGTATTAAAGCAGCAGTCTTAATTTTGTAGCACTTACCCAATTCTGTAGGCAGTAATCCACTTGAATTTGGTGAGGCTTTTGGGAAGACTGCGTATGTATTGCCAAGATTAATCCCACTGTGTTTGCACAAACTTTTAATATGTTCTATTTTAACTCTAATTTGTGAATTTGGACTGTTTTATTGTGATATTTCACAAATTTTTATGTAATTGAGGAAAAATATTTGGAAATAATGCTAAACTATTTCTAAATCTAGATTAATGAAAATCATATAGCTCTGAAATTAGAAAATGTGGGTATTTCTTGTATTGGTCTTGTACATCATTAGACTCAGCCAGTGTATTGTACACAGTATATTGTATACTAAGTATTTTCCAAAAACAGCACGTCCCTTTTTATATTTTATACATATGCTAATGTTAGAGCTGCAGTTTTTCACCATTGTGAATTTCACTTGCATTTGAGGATTTTGAATCTGTTTTTGCTGCTGTTCCAGTAAATCTCCTGAATGATAACACTTGAAATAACCCTTACACAAGGATGGAACTGCAACCTCATCTCCAGTAACCATGACAAACATCACTGTAATATTTACAGGGGGAAAATGTGTATCCAGGGTGAAATGCAGAGATGCATTAAAACATCAAACATTTAAAAAAAAGGCTTTTGAAGCTGCTTAATTGCTTTGCTTAGAAAGACTAATGTAATGTCTGAGGAAGTAATCCGTAAATAAGTTAGGAGGTGAGATCTGTCACAGGAGGAAAAAAAACCAGGCATAGATCTATTGGGGAATTCAATGATGAGACTGTCAAGAGCAGTAAAGCTGATGTGTTGTTAAATGTCTTTCGGAGAGATTTCTTGGTGTTCTGTGTCTTAATGCAGAGAAAAGAAAACTTCAATGAGTGAACACTTGGCATTATCCTATTTGAACCCAAAAGTTTCCTCTGGCGTAGGAGTGGGGGGTCTGTCAAAATGTGTGACTTTGCCTTACTCTGAAGTATACAGTGTAGAAATGAACACGGCTGTCAAAGATGGAGCACGGAAGAGGCCATCCCTCTGTAGTACTTAACTGGTACATGCATTTGTGCAAAACTAAGTAAGTTGTGGCAGCTGGAGCAGGATGGTGGAAAGGAAAAAGCAGGAGAGCAATGGAGTGAGGGAGAAGGTACAGTAGTGTGCGGTGGAGGAAGGTGTTGGTGGGCTGTGGTTGTGGGCAGGGAGGCAAGAATTGCTCTAAGGCCAGCTACGTCCGACACCAGGGCTGTGAGAGGGGAATGGGAGATGGAGAAACTTGCTCAAGGCTTTGAAATGGGGGATGTTGAAAGGAGGATGGAGCAGCAGGGATGCACAGATGGAGCCAACTTCTACAGAGCTTTTTTGTGGTATTTGGCTGTGGTCTGGAGCTTTTAGGGCTGCTTTTAGTGTGTAAGCTGCTGCTCCACATTCATTCCCCTGAGCTCCACGGCAGTGATTTCTGGTTGACAGCCCCTGCATCAAAGGAAAGGAGAACACTCTGGGGTTTCCCGGGCTACCAGCCTTTCGCTGGGGATGTTACTGCGGGGAGAGCGCTCGAGTTTGCCACTCCTGTGCCCCAAACCCGGTGTTCTCGCCGTTCCCCCAGATCTGACACCCCCTCCCCCGATTGCCTGCGTCTGACTCATTCGCTGGTGCTTGTGCAAGCAGAACGGGGGGGTGGGGTGGGGGAGAAGCCTTCAAAGTATCCGCGGCTGATCTCGGTTTGACAAGGCGGCCGTGAGCTTCGCCCCTGCAAGGGCGGCGGTGCCGGGGGCGGCGGAGCGGAGCGGGCCGGGCGCAGCCCGCAGCGCCGCGCAGGCGGCCCCGGGTGGAGCCCGCCGCACCTCCAGGAGCCCGTGCCGCCAGTCCCCGCCGCTTCCAAGGAGCCGAGAGCAGCGCGGGGGCTCCGTGCCTGCCGTCCTGGGGAACTGCTGCGGCAATATCGCAATTTTAAAAAAGGGGGAAAAAAAAA